>JBAMAX010002814.1:0-201869 GCA_037043745.1 Chymomyza amoena | reverse complement strand
ATACAGTCAAGTTCAGCTATCTACAGCAAATGGTAAGCACATAATGTGTAAGTGCTGTATATTATATAAAGTGCTTGCAATTAATTTTATATGTAATCAAAAGTACAGCTTACGCGCTTGTTGGCTTGTAAACTTCATGGTCATTGTTTGTGGGCACGCACAAAGGATGCATATTGATGCATTCACCATGTTAACCACAAGACTGAGAGATGCTCAGCCGGACCAGCAGGGCGCTCCCAAGCGATATGACTCTGACAGCAGGGTTTATGTGGACAAATTAATGTCTCCTTGTAAATAGAAGCAGTCATGCTGTTTAATTGGTGACGATTGTCCCCTTAGCGCAGGATACTTTATTAAACGGAAATGACTTTTTAATTTCTGTAAATGAATAATAATAAGGATGTATATACCTATAAGGGTACAAGACTTAGCACAGTTAAAAGTTCCTATAGCGCACTCTTCTACGAAGTATATTTTGATTATTACCAATTTTATACATTATGATCTGCTTGTCACGCTTTTCTATATAATGTACTAGTGAGCCTGGCAGACGTATAAGCTGAAAACCTCCGTATTGACAACTTCTAACACACGCAAAAATCAGATTTGAAATTCATCGACGCGTTCATGAGAACATCCGTAACACGTAAAACATAAGTTTCTTTTATATATGTATATAGATAGAAATTGCTACGAACTAATCCCAGCTTTGACCCTTTGATGTGGGATATAAATGAACATTCCATATTTTAAGAGCATTTAGCTATGACAAAAATCGGTTTCACTGAGCGGAGTTAGTTGGAGAGTTCAATACTCTTTCATACAGAAACAAAGTACTTTTTGAATAATAGTTGAAAAATACTTCTAAAGGACTAAAACTTATTGGATTTGGTAATGAAAGCATGCATAACATATATCCAGGTGTGCCCAAGCTCTACAGCGCCTATAAAGCAGCATTGCGTATACGTAATGCTTTGTTATTTGTTGGATTTGGTTATAAGTACGACTGAGACGACATTGCGTATACGTAATATTTTCCACATTTACTTTTATCGAAGTATAGTTTACCGATACGTATCGGTTGATTGCCAATAAAAAAGCCAAAACAGACTTATAGGATTACATCTTAAAGTCCAAAAAAACGTGTCCCTTTTTTCTCATGAAATATTCAACGATATATCGCCCACAATCGCTACCAACAACCAATGGACACTGATTTCACTGAAGCCTTGTCTAGTCAACCGTGTCACCGTGTCTGAACTGAGAGCTTTGGTGCAGGACAAAGAGCTTTACGCAGCATAGGCACCATTTATACGCACAACCACATCTCGTCTAGATGTCATCAACATGCATTGGTGTTGCATGCCACAGTCAACTTCATTTACGGTGAAAAATTTTCGGCTTTTCAACGAAATTGTTGTCATAAAGGGATTATAGAAAATTGTAAAGCGCAGCCACAAAACACTTTGGTAAGGTGTCACAACATGACGCACATGGCACAAACATGCTCACAAAAACATGATAAGTGGATTGGTCAGTCGGTACACAGGGTGGTGGGGGTGTTGGGAAACGATAAGCCTGGACACTCCACTCATGGCATATACACACATAACCTACACGAAATTCGATTAATTTTTGATGAATCAGTGTCAACTACTCAACTACTGCTCGGAAATCTGTGTACTGTCAACGCGGGCTCAATTCAACACCGGGATCGTGTTGAGAGTTGTGGGGAGGGTGGGAAGTTGGATTTGTCAAGGCATTGTGTATAGAAGAGTGTGCGTGTGTTTTGGTAGATATAAAATGGAGCAGGTTAGTTGGTTCAATGCCTCTTGCAGCACGTAGTTTGTGCCACATGCAAAACGCATTGCAGTCAATATCGATGACATTTGTTAATAGAACGTCAAAAGTTATGTATGGGATATGGCATAAAAAATGAGAATACATTTTCTTATATGTTTTCTTGGCAGCACGTGGTGCTTTATGCACTACAAAAAGTGCGTTAAGGGTTGTATGGAAAAGTAGAAAATTGGCACCAAGAGTTGGTTTAGCAGAAAAATCCTTCCATCTGACGTCACCAGTATCTGAGAGAGGCTAAGACGTATGGAGGAAATTTATATTCATGTTGAATTTTGAGTTAAGTGTCCCATAGCAGAGCTTTGCGACTTATTTCTAAACACATCTAATTTGATGAGAGTCCACAAGTAATCCAGAAACTCTGACGTCACCTTGGTCTGAAAAAACCACCATAAAAATTAAAAAAAAGTCTCGTAGCAGAACTTCGCGCCTTAGAACTAACATATCTAATCTGATGAGAATCCACAAGTTATCCAGAATCTAACGATTCGATTCGAAAAATTCTCGGCTTATATTTCTTTCTTGTGGCTTCTAATTTTGTAGCCGATTCGAGCGAACCGCCATTTGCAGACGAACCTGAAGGTTGGTGCCACCACTAGAAATTTGTTTAATTCGCTTATTCATATATCTAGTCGCTCTTGAGCTATAAAAAGCTCTCACAAACACGAGTTTGTTTTATATACAAAAATTTCAATGGCGAACCTGAAAGTATGCAACGATTTTTCTTTCAATCTATCTCTATATACATAATGCAATATGGCCTTACACATTATTTATTATCTGCAAGTAACATACAGAATCGGACGATCTTCTCGGGAAAGTGTCCAGCTTTATTCTTTTTTTGTGGCTTTTAATTAGTTAGCCGAACCCAGCGAGCGGCCATATTCAGAGGTGCCTAAAGGGGGTGCACCGCCATAGTTGTGGCTTCTTCATATAAAAATATTTGAACTCTGTTTAATTCGAATATTCCTATCAAAAAAAAAAAAAGGATCTAGTCGTCCTTAAGTTATAAAAGCTGTTGCATAAACAACTTTGGTTCATATATAAAAATTTCAATGGACAACCTAAAAGTATGCAACATTTTTTTCTTTCAATCTACCCCATATAAAAAAATATGGCCGCTCACACAATATTCTTTTTTGCTGCAAAAAACGTCCTGCAGTGTATGCCACAGTCGTCCAGCCTCCCCAGGGTTTCCTTTTTTTCTTTTTCGCAGCTTTTGCTGTTGCAGAATTGGCATATCGACTTCACATTTCTTACGCATAAAATGAAAATGTTGCGCTACAAAATGGTCCACAAATATACTAACACACACTTAGACACTTTCCAACACACACACACACACACGCACACAAATTGACACAATGACACGCACAAGACAAGTGGCGAAAAGTATGCTCGATATTTTTCAATCAAATTTCCGTAAATGTCACGTATACGCAACCTTGTACTTATTAATAATGCTCATACGCAGCATAGTACGGCGAAGCATAAGGCAAGCAGGCGCACCAACACACACAACTACTCATGCTTGTGTGTGTTTGTGTGCAAATAAGTGCAAAAAGATGGAGCTCAGCCCAAGAGGCAATACATATTGATAGCGACACACAAACATACGCATAAAGATAAACACCAGGGAGTGAATAAACCTGGCCACACACACAAGTAACCCCCCAAAAAAAGGACTTTCACACTCTGCTTTACGTTAAAGTTCATTTTTTCGACGTTGCCAGCGCATGTTGCCACATTTATGCCCATTAACAAACTTTTGCGCATGGAATTTTTGGCATCTCTTCTGCGTTTTTACCATTTTCTTCTGCTTTGCCTTTTTGCTCTTCCCACTTGCAACACGGCTTTTCGCTTTTGCGCTTTTTCGCTGTTGCTGCGCAGCTAAATTTTTGATGAACTCGAAATTGCTGATGACATTCAACTTTGCGAAATTTTCAACTTGCGTGTTTCAAACAGCTGCCATTTTGGCAGCTTTATCTTTATTATACTCTAACATGGTATACATTAGCTGAGCAATAAATTATGTGCGGAAATCGAGCAATTGCGATAAAACTATAAATAAAAAATATACTATATGTGGCTTTTAACTCTTGCGCAGTGTAGCTGGTAAAGCGTCACTTCCTTGAGAAATAATATTGAGTAGTTTCTATTTTTGTGCCTAAGCGTGTTTGACATAAAGCTAAATGATGTATATTAGATAGGAAAATAAATCAAAAGATTTGACATACTTGATAAAATATGTTGTTTTACTTAAAGTTTGAAACAAACGTCATTCATGAGCTCCTTTCTTGCATTATATCAGATAGACTGACAAAAAAAAAAATCGTTGCATACTTTTAGGTTCGCCATTTTGTTGAGTGGATATCGGACGCAGAATGTGCATTACAGTGCTTCCTTTTTGAACTTAAGTGTATCAAAACTTCGACTAGATGCTTCAGTTTGTTATTTTCTTTTTTGACAAATACATTAAGGTACCGCGCAAAGTCATAATGTTTGTACCCTTGACTTGTTTACAAAAAGTCTGAAAAAAGTGCAAAATACTTAACAGCGCCGAGCAATTTCATTAATAAATATTTTAGTCATTTGGTAAATTATGCACTTACTAATACATATATGTATGTAAGGTATAACTACTTTTTGTACTCAAAAACATATTTAGGTATTTATGTGGTTGTGCTTTTAAAATACCGGAATTATGTTAAAGCAAATGGAAAATTTACCAAATTTTTGCTGAATTTTGCCAAATTGTGCTGAATTTAAGCATTTTTGGAGAGAAATGAAATTGAAATGTGCAAACGACTAAATTAGTTTATACAAAGGCTAGAAAGGAATGTCTTTGTGCTTTGTTATATTATGCATCCTTTGTGTTATATTTATGAACAGTGGTATAAAGTTTATTTGTCGGCACTGAAAAATTTGGATTTTTAGAGCTCACTATATAGAATTTTTTGGGAATACTTCATAGATGTCAATTTTTGGTTTCAGAATGTTGTGAATTTAAAAATAAAAAATGTTTTTTAGATGAGAACTTCATTTTTAGCGATTAAATTAAATATCTATATTATAATTATACTTAATTAATATTTTTGACATACTACAATTTAAAAATTAAATCATAATTTTATGTTTTTAAAGTGAAAGATGCAAATATTTTCAGAAATTCGGATTTAAGTCAAAGCAAAATATTGATTATAAGTTTCGCGAAATTTTTCTTTTTCTTCAAAACCGAAACAAAATATAACTTTATTTTTACTGGAGGTCGACCCAGCACTTTCTTATATGTATTATAATCATTATTTTTTTCTTTAAAAAATAGGATAATTAATTACTTATTTCTAATTTTTGCGCTTTTATTATTTATTTACTATAAAATAATACTTGTTATAAAATAAAAATAAATAACTAGAGGTTTAAGCTACTAATTAAGTCCATTGAGAAGAGCATTATCCTTCATCTCTCTGATGATGCTTTCATATTTGTCCATCGCTACGATTGCCAGGTCATCAGCGTACCCAATGACTTTATAACCAAGCATTGTCAGCTTAGTTAAAAGATCGTCGATTACGAGAGACCATAGCATGGGAGATAACACACCTCCTTGTGGACAACTCTTTACAGCTCTTATGCTGACTGTTGCCCATCTAGAGATGAAGTTGTGAGGATCACAGATGACAATCTATCCGACAGAGGATGTCGGATCATGGATTCAATCTATGAGGTCACATGTGATTCTTTGTTTTTACGGGCCAACGCTCTAGAGATAGAATCAAAGTCAGTATTGTCGAAAGCTCCCTCGACATCCAGGAATGCGCACAAAGCTTGGAGTCAAAAGCGTTTTCAATCTTTCTGACTTGGTGTAAGGCTTTGGAAAAGGCAAACTGCATAGGATGCAGCGGGAAGTCGAGAAGTCTCTCTACTGTTTTCATAAGGAATGAGGTTAGACTGACTGATCTGTATGACTTGGGCTTGTCTATTTGCCTGTTGCCAGATGAGGGGATGAAGACAACCCGTACTCTCCTCCAAGAGTGAGGTATGTATCCCCAGTCGATGCTTACTCTAAACAGACAAATCAGTGAGTTTAGGTAAAATCCTGACATTTCTGAAGAAGTGTTGGAAAAATTCCGCCCCACCAGGTGCCGTGAAATGTTCAAAGGAGCCAATTGCTCATCTTACTTTGTCGGCACCGAATATAGTGCCAGATATTCTGGTAGCCCGTGGGGGGTTTGGCTCGATCCAATTGAAGAGTTGGGCATCCCCGCAGATTGAAGAGCCTGGAAAGTAAGTTTGTTTTTATATTATATTTTGCATTCAAAAATTAAAATATTGAAATGGATTCCATTTTGTTTGTAATGTAAAACTCTTCACTCCATACAAATCAACTCCATACCACTGTGCACATCTAAGTAGCTAACAGACACGTAAATAAATTTAGTCTTATGTGGAATATTAGATAAGGCCCCCGGACAAAGACTAAGACAGAAGCAAACCACAAAGGCAAATGCAATTTTCGTAGACCAATGTCTATGGTCACTTGGGGAAGTTACGCCAATTTTTGTCATTTATTTATAGCTTCTAGCGCATAGTGAGTGGGTAAAATGGGTGTATGTGTGGGTGGTGTGGATGAGTCTCTATGTGGGTGCACAAAATGGCGACCACCTTAATGTGCACAGCTCGTAAATAACTAGCAAGACACATGCCACTTTATGTCAATTATTTTGACAGCTAACAAGCACTCGTGCTCCCGGGTTCAGCCAGGTCGCTCTTATTATTTCACATTAATATGAAAGAAAATGGCGGCCAATACATGATCTAACCAACAAATTTTAGCACATGTTTGGTTTTTTTGTTTTTATACCAACTCCACATCATTAATAAGCATTAAAAGTGTTTCAGAAGCAGCTCAATTGAAGCACAAGCAATGCAAATTAATGATGACCAGGGGGGGTCAAGTGGTTTAAGGCTATAATGTATAATGTACATGAAAAAAGAAGCACAAATTAAAATGAAATTATAGCCAGCTTGCAGCAAGTGGCATGCATGCTGATATCGGGAAGACGGACTGACTACCTGCCACACACTCGGCACTCGGCCACTTAGAGCTGCCGTTGGGGGTCACATCAAAAGACGATTTAATGAAATTGCGGTCAATATTAATCACTGTCAAGGCAAATTGAGTATGAAAAGCGGCCTGAGGAGATGCCGAAAAAAAGAAAGGCTGAAAAAATGGCGTACATTAAGAGGAGGGCGTGACTGAATCAGATGAACAAGCTGGCGATAATGGTATTCCCTGTATGTGGGCTTATAAAAAAGATGAAATTTTATTACGTATACGTAATGATATACTGGAAAGATGTACAATTGATTTTCTAGCTATAACTTCCTTAATCTTTAAGCCAAGTTGCAGTCTCCAAGAAGTTCTTTGAATGTCAATTAACTTTCATAAACTATCAGCATATGATTCGGATTCTTCGTGATTAGGGTCTCGTTTCTGTAAAAAATTTTATGTTCAGGAATATAGAAGTTAGCATAAAATAAAATGCGATACTTGCGTTAGATTCAAGGCATTTGTGACAAAAGGTGGACACTGTTTTGCTTATTAGACCCACAAGAGACTTAACACGAAATTCCTTGGGTCTAGCTGGTATTAAAAAATATTTTAAGGGCTGGAAAAAGAAATTGGAGTACGGCTTAATTCGTCCTTGTGAGACTTCATCTAGATTATGAGCTTATTCCCCGACTTCTTTTGGCTTCAAAGATTTTTAGGTTCATACAGATTCATGGTCAGAGTATTCCTACTTTCCTCTCGATTCCTTTCTGATGTTGCTCATATTCCCAAGAACTCCATATATCCTTTTTCTATAGAAAAAGGGCACATTTCAAATCCAAACAGCTTACAAAATTGCCTTAATGGCTAAGCGCATGCAAAAACCATGGAGGGTAGTCGTTCCCTTCATGTTTTCAGCTGCTGTAAGAATCAGTGTCAGACTTCATTAGAGGCACTTCGAGAAAGATTGTGCAACAAACACTGCGATTGACAGCTTAAAAGGGTTCTCATCCGATCATGTCTGCGGTTAGTTGGCCGGGTTCGGGTTCTATTTTGGGGTCATGTCAGGGCATCTTGTCAATGATCAATTGAAGTATTGCATGAATTATGCAAAGATTTAAGCCATAAGGCAGTGTTGACTTTGGTAGTTACTTACCACACTCCACCAGGAGTGTACTTGCAGCCTGTTAGGAGCAGGGGTAACTTTTTTGGCCCCGTCGCGCATCGTTTGTCAAACGTAAATTGTGCGCTGACACTGACAAATGGTATTTGAAGTCATTTTTATTTGCTGCCGCTTGTAGCAAATGAAGCGTTACCTTTTTATATGGACTGCCAAGAATATGCCATTATTGAGCTGGACTTGAGCTGCACAGCGAGAAAGAGATGAGCATGGTTATACTCAAATTTGCTTAAGTACAGAGCGAAAGAAACTGGAAGCAAGTGAAATGTTTTAGCTTGAATTTAAACGCGCTCACGGGAGCTTGTTCATCGAGAGTAGTTTGTAATCCCTAGAGGGCGCGTTCCCAAGGTGGCGTATAGGGGAAAGCTTCTCAGACATGTTTGGTAGGAGGAAAATGAAGTATCCTCCCGGGGACTACTCAAGCCGGAGACGGCCCACTCCATTATAAAACCATTACGACTGTCCAGCAGACCTTAAAGTGGTTTGCGTTGAGCTAGTCCGGAAAAAATAGCTAGCTCAAGAAACAGTTTTAGTTATTTTGGACCTTGAATTCGGATTCATCGGCCTCAAGGACTTTAACTATTCTCCAAAGCCAGAATTGGATTTTTTTCTCTCTTATAAGGTACTCTACTCTCTCTCTTTTGCCTTAAAGCCAGCAAAATCTTATTACGAATCACTTTTAAGTTCAAAAACAAATTATAATCACTTCAAGAATTCAATTCGATGTCCTAAACAGCCCCTTTTTTCTCTACCTGCACAACTAAGACGTCCTGCTAACTACCGTGTCAGACACGCTGCGCATACTTAATGCAATCAATGTTGATGGTCAGGTTAAAATAAACAATTGGCCAAATGCAAAAAAATGAATTTAATGCAATTGTTGCCTGTCAATCAGCCATCAGTTTGTTGTAGCCAAAGAAAAGAACTTGGCCATTAACTTATTGAATTTAAGCCAATTCGAAATGTTTGTTGCCTGTGGCACACAAGCCAAATTGTCCGTGAGCTATGGTCGCTGGACCAGAGTCCATATCAAAGCTGCCCACTTTGGGCCAAACTGGCAGAGTCACGTCAAGTGCCGACATTCGTTGGCTGTGCACAGTCAATTTAGTAGTGTAGCAAACATAATGACCCTGGCTAGAGCTCCAATGCCGCCGCCAGCTCTAAACCAAGCTAAATCAAACCGAGCACAGGCTAAGCCGCTGGACTCCAGGCTGCTGTGGTGAATGTTGTTGCAGCTGCAGCTTCCATTGCTGCCGCCAGCCACCTGTCAAGTGCATGTAGATAAATTTCAGAGCTAATGGCGCCGGTCGTTTTCCACTGGCCGCAAAGAAATTCAGCCTGACCAGCAGACTGCAGGGCAGGCACCAATCAGAGTAGCCGCTGTTTAAACTGAACAGGACATGGAGCCATGCTATGGCCCACTTCCTCTGCCCCCTGCGGGCGCAACGTGCCACATGTTGAAACCAGCACGTTTACAGTTAACTTAATTGAAAATCACAAAAATTGGTCATTCCGGCACAATGAGCAAAGCAACTTGGTCGACGATGGATAGCCAGCATGTGAGTGCCGGATGTGAGCTGAGCAAAAAAAAATAAAAGAATTCGATATACACACAACTTGAGCGCAAAAATAGAAAAGTTGGAAAAACTAAAACTGAAACTGAAAACATTATGTCTGGAAAATTCAATTCAATTTAAAGCTTGCCTCTTGTGCCTCATCTCTGAAAGCCTTTTGCTTCTTGTGTGTGAAGTGCTTCCAAAAGCCAAAGACAAGTTTAAGTGGGCCAACAGACGGCAACGTAGCGTATACGTGTTTATCCTTTAGTGTGTGTGTGTGTATAAGTGTGTGCCTGGTGCCACAATCCAATTCGCTTGTATAAACAATATGGACTGTTCCCACTTCCGATTTCGATCAATTCGAACACGTTACTAAATTGCTCGCTGTTCCCAATTTCAATCTCGTTGACATGGCGAAACACCCCAAGGGAAATTTGTTGGATTCCAGGAAATTTCAGATGGTTTGACCTTTGACAAATTGTTCGGGAATTAATTCTAGGAATTTTCTGTATATATTGAATTGCTTTGAGGGGCTTGGGCACCTGCTGGCTTTGGCTCAGCAATATTACGGGAAGAGCAATAAAGCAGTTGCCCAGCAATAATACAAATTATATTTTAAAATATTTAGGCAAAGAATTTTTGCTTCGATTTACTGACAAGCAAAGGGGGCTTTGGCACCTGCTTGGTTTGCGCTTCAATATTCCGGGAAGAGCAATAATTCAGATTATATTTTAAAATATTTAGGCAAAGAATTTTTGTTCAACGCGCAGGGGGCTGCATTTCCAGCAATATTTGTTGCAGTCAGCGACAAAATTTGTTGCGAAGTAATAACTTAATTTAAATTTAAAAATATTTGAGTAATGAATTTTGCTTCCGATTTTACTTAAATTTCGTATTCCTTTTTCAAGTTTTTTTTTTTTTTGGATACTTGACAACTCTGGTATTGACCGGATACATTCCCAGCATGCTTTTCACCAAGCCAAACCGAGTTAATTTACATCACGTCCATATGCCAATCTGCACTGTCGTTAGAGCTTTTAAGCTTTAAAGTGCCCATGTTGCAAATTGATACATTGTAAACAAATAACCGTTTATATGCAAAAAATGAATTGATTCACATTACACTTTTTTATTTAAGAAATTTATTGAAAACTATACAAGATATAAACATTTTTTTGGTAATTTTATGCTAATAATTCTCGTTTTAAAATTAAAGTCTCATATTGCAATTTGATGCATTGTATATAAACAACCGTTTATATGCAAAAAATTAATTCATTTGAATTATACTTTTTTCATTTAAAGAATCAGTTAGAAATTATATGAATATAGGGCAAATATATTTATTTGGTGGATCAATTTTATGACAATAACTCTCATTCTAAAATTTTAGGGTAAGCAACCGTTTAACTGCAAATAACCTTATTAAATGACTACAAAAATTAATTAACTGAAATTATACTTCTTTTAATTCAAGAATTTATTTATAATCATATCAATATAAGGCAAATAAATTTTTTGTGGTAATCAATTTTATGCCAATAATTCTCATTTTAAAATTAAAGCTAAAGCAACCGTTTAACTGCAAATAACCTTTTAAAAAAACTAAAAGCCTTTCATGCAACAGCTTTAAGGCATTAAAAAACACATTACCACAATTAGTCATCGTACTAAAAATAAAATTCTTAAACCTATATATTCCACAAAATCAATTTAATTCATATTTTCATTACATAATAAAGCGCCTAAAAAGTTAAAAAAAAATTATTGACAAATAAAATAAGAAAATTTTATAAAATTGTTTTTAAAGTGAATGGTTAAAAAATAGCAATTTCCGTGAAATTTATAAAAAATAAATTATACATAAATAAAAGCTAACCAACCGTTTAATTGCAAATAGCCTTTTATAAATAATTTATAATGTAAAAGAAAATTATAGTCATAAATTAAATATAAATATTTTATAAAAAATTGTTTAAATGACGGTTACCAAAAAGTGAATTTTCGTGCAATTTATAAAAAATTAAAATATACATAGGGTATAAAAACATTTTAAAATTTAAGCTAACCAACCGTTTAATTGCAAATAAGCTTTTTTAATAACAAAAAACATTTCATACAATAGATTTAAGGCATTAAAAAAAGATAATATAATAATAATAACTAAATACGATAAAATTAAGTCTATGATTTTTATAAAACTCATTTTTAGGAAAAAATTCAAGAATTCAACCGATTTAGACAGTTATGAGTAAAATTTGCTACAATTTTTTGCCTAGAAAAAAAAACTTCTCAACAATTTTCACACAAAAAAAAACGAAAAATATTATTTATTTATTTTTTATTTACTCATTTGAGCCCAAACAAGCTGCACAACATTCACAATAAATATTTTATGATTATTATTTTTATTAAGCTTGAGTAGCAAATGTTGCTTTCACTTAAGCGACACAAAAAGTTGGCAATTTTTGCTATAATTTTTTAAGTGCAAAAAGTTGTTTTTTGCCAGAAAGCTTGAAATTTGATAAATTAACTTTATAAATGTTGACAGGCGCTTTTTACATTTTTTGTCCATTTTCGTTTGATGGCAAAAAATTACATTTTATCGTAAATACATTTTTTTTAATCGTTAAAATGAAAATTGACTTTTATTTTGGCATTGACCATTTTAATGCAAATAATAAAAACAATCGCTTAACTGGAAATATTTTTAATCTGTCATCAATATGCTTGATAACAGCTAAAGGATGTTTTTATTTTATATTTTAAAATAGTCAATGGCCATTTTTGTGCAAAATTGTTTCATTTCCGATTTATAATCGTTTTAATGCAAAAAGCAACAGTGTTAGTTCAAATGAGTTGAGATTTTTAATAAGCTTATCAAATTGGATCATCTATAACATGTATTTTTTTAAGCAAAATGCTTTGAATTCTTTATTTTATTGTCTCTAATCTTTTATAAGCAAAAAAACAAAAAATATTTTAATGAAAATATGTTCTGCTTTGTGAGGTTAATTTTTTATACTTTCGTTTAAATCGTTTAAATGCAAATAGTCAATTTTTTGAGTGTTTAGTGCAAGATCTATATAATGGAAAAAAATGCATATCTTTGCTGCATATAACTCTTTAATAAAAACATAGAATTTCAACGCTTTTAAATTTCATATTGCTAAAATCTTTTTAATGCAAAAATCAACTGTATTAATGCAAATGAGTTGAGATTATTATTTAGCTTATCAGCTTGGAAAAACTATTACATGTAATTTTTTAAGCAAAATTCTTTTAATTTTTTGATCTTTTATCTCCAATCGTTTAGATTGAAAAAAACCGCTTTAATGTAAATGCGTGTTTTTTTCAATGAGTTTCCATATTGATTCCATAGCAGATTTAAATTTCTGATTGCAATAATCATTTTAGTGCAAATAGTCAGTCTTATGCCTTCAGTTCATGATATATAATAATGA
Organism: Chymomyza amoena; assembly: GCA_037043745.1. Lineage (NCBI taxonomy): Eukaryota > Metazoa > Arthropoda > Insecta > Diptera > Drosophilidae > Chymomyza > Chymomyza amoena. Next base: position 188,759 of record JBAMAX010002814.1, on the reverse strand, counting down.
ATGAAGTAAAAAATTATAGTTTAAGAAAACTTAAAAATTGGTTTGTTTTAATAGAAAACCGCATTAAGAAGTAGGAAATAATTTTAAAGCATCAAGATTTTGTATTACAGCAATAGAAAATTCCGAAAATTAATTACGACTTATTAATTTGAAATAAGATTAAATTAGAAATTAAATGATTAATAAAAAATTTCGATTAAAGTAAATAAAATGCTTGAGACTTAAAATGTATTTTTTTTAATTCTGATGATTCTAGTCCGGCATAAGAACAAAGTTATTATGTAATTGTATTGTCATAAGTCCTTGAACCCTGTGCGAACTTTCAAAATGATCAAACTTCTAGAAATTGGTGAAGATTACTCCGAAATATTTTGTTACATACAAATTATAGAATCACTTTTTATTTATTTAAAAAGAACTTTATTCAAAAAATTAAGATCTAACCTAAAACTACTTCGGACGATTGAAACCGACGTTGAGTATAAACTCAAACTAAATTAACTGGAACAAGACAAGAACTGGACTGACACAAAACCGCCTACAGCAGGACAGCCATGGCAGACGTGACTGCAGCGGAAATGCCTCAACAGACCTTAGTGTAAACTCTCTGAAATAATGACTGAGATCTTAATACTCTAACAGTGGTATTTATAATTTATAAATGGTGACTCTGCTTATGCTGGACGCTGCGTTGCCGTCTTTGATGTTTTATGATTACGGCTGCGCTGCCGCTGATCATAGTCAAGGGCATATCCGCTGACGCTGTCAAGTGGCTGCATCATTCGGTGACCTCTCCAAGGGTCTATCGGATGATCGCTGCCAGATGTTTGCGGCGTCCAGTGTCGCCTTCGATGGAGTGGTCGATGACAAACGTGCAGGAATACTTGGGAGTTGGGGGTATAGGGAAGTGTCGCGTCAACTTACATTTTAAGCTAAAAAAAGGCATATTAAAAATCAATTTTAGTCAGCCCATGATGAAAAAAATTAAAAATAATCGTTTAAATGGAAACGAGTATCATCTCTGAACAAATTTTTGCAAATGGAAAAAAGTAATTTTTTTCACATAATCAAATTTATTTATAGAGCTCCTCACTCGAAATGGCTTCATATTCAAAATCTACTTTCTTTCTTTCTTTTTTTTTTTTTGCAAATAACTATTACTGTCAATAGATGGAGTATGACGTAAAATAGTTTAAGGCCATTTTCCAAGAAAATTGTTTTTATTTTAAGTTCTTTTGTCCTTGATCGATTTTTTGCAAAAATCTATCGTTTTTAAACGGCTTTAATTTCATCAAGCACATTAACTTTTGAATAGCCAAAAACCTTTTTAACGCATAATAACTAAAATTTTCCTTTCTTTTGTTCATAATCGCTTTAATGCAAAATTATCTACTAAAATTCAAAAATTAAATTGTCTATAGCTAAAAGTCGTACACAGAAGAGTATTTATATGTTTATATATTATATTATGGCAATGATTATATTTCATATAGTTTTATGCAGATAAACTTTTTTTTTGCTTTTAATTGCAAATCTTTGATCTAAAATGCAAAGTTATTCTTAAATTCATTAATTTTCTATCCAGAATCGGAATATTTATATTATAAATATTGAAAAAGAAAAGTAAGAAATTTTATAAGAATTCACCGCTTTGAGTAAGATGGTAAAAGCTTTCATATCCCACTTTAAACTCAATTCTCTACTTTCCAGTTTTCTCAAAGCAAGCGAATTTGGGCACAATCACTCCAGCGGAGGCTTTTCTCTATATATCCTCTACATATATTTATATATTTATTTAGCTCAATGTCTGTCAGTTGTCGCTTTTCCTTTTTCGCTTGTCTGCATGTTTAGACAGACTATGAAGAAGAAAAAAAAGGCAAACTTTTTAAATACAGTATACAAGAGAATCCGGTTGAAGCCGCCATTTCGTTGTTGGTTCCGGTTGCACACATACGCGCACACTCACACACACACACATTTAATTTAATGGCTGAAACAAAAAGTAAATACAGCAAAAAATTACGCTGCAAAATAAACAAAAATTAAAAGGAAACCGAGAGAAAAAAAAAAGATGGCAGCAACAATAATAAATACAGAGAGATAGGCTGAAAAATCGATGATGGCTGCTCACATGTTATAAAGTATACGTCATGTTGTTGTTGCTGCTGTTGTTGTTGTTGTTTATAGGGTGTTATTTTTGTTGTTGTTCATGGTTGGTGTTCAACAACATGCAGCCAAGTGTGAATAATTCCATTAAAACAATTTTCAAAGAGACAAAGCAAAAAATAACACATAATGTGAAATTAACTTGACGTTGATTATATATAAATAGCATTAAATGGGCGTTTGTCGTTGCCAAAGACCGCCTTTATGTATACACACACATACCTATATCTCTATATATATATGTACCTACTATATATGCTCAGCTGTTGTTTTTGTTTATTTATGTGTGCTGGTTGTTTTTGTTATTGTTTTCGCTTGCACGCCCCAGCTTGTTGTTGCAAAATGTTATTTGGTTTTAATTTGAAAGCGCGTTATGTGCTGCTGCCAAATTATTTATTTATGTATTTTCATTTCATTTGTGTACCACGCCCCCAACCCAGAGCTACCCGTCCGCTGCACTACTTCATTACCATAACTCAAATTGTTAAATCTCTAAATGCGTTTGCCAAATGAAATTACGGCTCAACTGAATATTTTGCGAAAAACATCGCAATTTATCAAGATGCTGGCTGGCAAAATTTATAACCAAACTGCTTTTCATTTTTCTTTTTGGGAAAATCTTTAAATATTATGGAATTTGTAGAACCCACTGCAGACATAAACTTGTCAGTCACATGTTGGCACATAAATTTTAAGAACATGCCACAGCGCTAAGACACTCAGAGACAGTTTGAAAACTGTTCTACCCAGCAAATCGAAGCTGCATTTTGGTCCTGGCTGTGGGATTGGGTCATCTCCGTGTCATTTGCCGTAATCCGTACTCATAAAGTTCAATAAACTTGAAAGCGTGAAAGCTGTGCCTGACGACTCTGTGCAGCGCTACCATAATTTTGAAATGTCCAAATTCGGGCTCGGAAGTTTTGCTAATTTATTGCTTTATGCTAAACCACTGTACAACAGAAACCGAGTGACACTGTGCCCAAATAAACGAAATAAACGTCCTTGCTGCTTCTGCCTGGCTTGACCTTTTATGGTGTGGCAGAGTGTCAGTGTGTGACATAAATAAAATAATCACGCACATAAAAAATGTGGTACAGTCGGGATGATGAAAGACTATGGGATACTCTGTAAGATTGGGCTGAAAAGTAAAAGACGTTTTCCCAAAAATTAATATAATTTAAACGATGTCACTGTGAATTGAATCTGAACTCAAAAATGCATTTTAAAATTGCCTCAAATTCTAAATTAGCACGTTAAGAAGTTCGGCAGATCAATATAGGGTGTTTTTTTATTTCTAAAATCCGCAAACATTCGAAGTGAGATGATGCTAAAATAACAAATAGTTCACTTATATTTTTTTAACATGTATTATTTAATTTAAAACAAATTAAACAAAAAATTCCTTGCATATTGTACAGGGTGGTCCATATAAAAATTGGAATTTAATATTGCTATAAAAACAAAACGGCTAAATATTTTTCAATGTTCAAAGTTTTATTTGAAAGGTTGGTTCATTACATTTATTTATAAAAATAATTTCTGTCAAATGACCACCACGGCTTGCTTGGCAGTTTGCTACTCGATCGGTCCAATTTTTGAGCATATTTTCGATTGTTTCGGGCCTTATTCTGGAAATAGTGTCTCCAATCTCGTCCTTCAGCTCATTAATTGTTTGCGGATTATTGGCATACCATTCATCTTTCACCGCACCCCAAAGATAATAGTCCAAAGGCGTCAAGTCGCAGCTTTTTGGTGGCCATTTCACAATGCCGTTTCGACTGATTAAGCGATTTTTGAAGATTGTGCACAGAAGATCGATTGTGGCGTTCGCTGTGTGGCACGGGGCGCCGTCTTGTTAAAACCAAATATAGTGCAAGGCTTCATCTTAAATTTTTTCGAAGAACCAGTTTCTCAACATTGCCCGGTAGCGCACGCCTTTGATGGTTTCGGCGGCTCCTTCTTCATTTTCGAAGAATAATGGGCCGATGACGCCGCCAGACCAAATTCCACACCCAACAGTCACTCGTTGTGGGTGCATTAGCTTCTCCTGGAAACGCTTGCGAATTTTCTGAGCCCTAGATGCGACAATTTTGCTTGTTAACATAACCACCGAGGTGAATGAGCTCGTCCGAGAAGATGATTTTTCGATAAAATTCGCCATCTTCGGCCAAACGATCATCCGCCCAATTTTAATATTTCCCAACTTTCTTCGAGCGTATAGCGTCCCATTTCGTAAATGTCAATGATTTACTAAATATTTACAAATATATGAATTATATTTGACGTTTTAAAAGTCAAACAATCAGTAGTTCAAATTCAAACACTAGATGTAATCCCCTGTATATATAGGGTGGGTCATTTGTTGGTTTGCTCGTTATTTGCATTATAATGGATCTGGCTTACTTTTATACTTTTTGATAGGCAGGAACTTAAATTTGGTTAAAAATAAATTGTGAATTACAATAATGCAAATTTAAAAATATTAAAAAATTATTTATTTTTTTTTAAAGTTCGTATGTAATTAAATAAAAAGTGAAAAAGCCCTTGAATTTGATAAAATAATATTTATAGTATAAAATTTAAATAATTTTTTTTTCAAAAATTTTACAACACCAATTTTCAAAATCCTACGATCATCCATATCAACACGTTGGGCCGTTTTTGGACAAATATAACACGTCGATACAGGGTATTTTTTTTGGGGCTCATTAAAGTAATGCTACATGCCAGTTATTAAATTTTAATACAGATTTTACATTAAAAATAAAAAATAAATAATAAAAAAGTGTCTAAAATCGGCAAAAAATAAATAAATTATAGACATACTTGCAAATTAAAAAATAAGAAACTTTTATTTACATTTTTAGTAGTTCTAAAAAAATATAATTTGGATGTAAGTATTATAAGAAATAATTAAAATTTTTTTAATATGTGTTTTTAATTAGCCAGAGATTTGTTTTTTACATTTAATTATATAATTTTTTTTTAATTTTTTAGAAATCGTCTAAAGTAAAATAAATACAATTTTATAATCATGATTAAGGACCATATGAAAATTTTATAATTTTTTTTAATATGTAGCAATTGAAAATAAAGAAAAAAAAATTTTTTTATCCATCCTTGTAGGTTTTAAAAAATATGAGATTTGTTGTAAATAAAAAAAAATTGAAAAGAGTTTTTTTTAAACCACATTATCTGTTCGTCTTATTTTTTTTTTAATTGCTTTGAAAATCGCGTAATCATGATTAAGGATTATCAGAAAATTTTATAAATTTTTTTATAAATTTTATAAAAATATAATTTTAGTCAGCTTTCCATTCTTTCAAAAATAAGAGATTTGTCGGTACTAAAAAAAAAATATTTTTGTAATTCTTCAGAAAATATAAGTTTTTTTTAAATATGTAGTTTTTCAGAAATACACAAAATTTATTTTAAGTCAGACTCAAAAGCAGGAGATTGTCAGAACTAACAAAATCTGAAGATGTTCCTTTTTCTTAACGAAAACCCAAAAAATCGTCAGAATTTTTACTAACAAATCGATCTTCATCATAAGTATCTTTTTGAAGCCTAGCTAATATATTACAGCATCTGAATAAAATTTGATTTTCATTACATAATTTTATTCAAGCAGGTCGATCTGTATTCAAGTTTTAAATTTAAAAAAATTGAAAATTTCAAAAATGGCTGGAAGATAGGAAATCTTTGGTCTAATAGTTCATCTCTATAAATAAGAAGAAAGATAATTAAAACTGTTTTTATTCAAAATAAAGTCAACCTAAATCTTTAAAATTTCGAGATTTTAAAGTTGACATGAACATCCATTTGATTCAATATGCTAATAGTAACTTGCCTATATTTAGGATATAGAGCCTTCGCACCGAAATCTTTTACCGAACCATCACCTAAAATATTTGAGTATTTTGCTACATGGTCAAAGTTCATACTAAAAAATTTTCGAACCACACAAAAGTTCGTCCCGAATACACCCCTTAGCCCTAAGATTCTTTCTGATAAATTTAAAATATGCTTCTAGCACCTGTTACATTCCTTGCCGCAAAGTTGTTATACTCTTCCAATTTACTCTTTGATTTAGGGTCATAAAAAATGGCCGACTGGACTTAAGCCGAAGTTTCAAGTTTGTAAAGGCCTTAAATGTGCGTGTGTGAGTGTGAGAATGTGCTTATGTGAGTGTGAGTACGTGGTGTATGCGCGTGTGAGTGTATGTGGTGTGTGAGTGCACGTGGTGTGTGTGCGCGTGTGTGTATATCGACGCACACTTTGCACAATTCAAATTAAATTGAGCATGTTTTTGATATCAATGGTCAGTGGTAAGGTCTATGAATCCTGCTAGATGTTCCTTTTTTAAATAACAGCATACTCAGAAACGCGGCCATGCATGAAAATTACCAAAGTGGACAAACACACAGCGAGAAAATTGGGAGTGAGTCCTCCTCAACACATTCATCTAGCAAAGTTGGGACACTTTTCGGTTTGGTTTGCTTTGTGTGTGCGGTCAGTTGGCCAAAAACAAAGTTGGCAAGGACATTTGCACATATGGCTTAGACATGTGCACAAATTGGTTGCGCTCGACCCGCACAATGTACTACAATGCATTATATAATGGCCATATACTATAAATCTATATACGTATAGCATATATGTATGTATGTATATAGTATATACTTTGAATAAATTAAATCTGTCTGCTGTTAAGCTAAACGAGGGTTGTCTATTGTTTAGCTGGCTTAAGGAATACAAAGAAATGTTTTGCATGGAAATGTTTTTAAGATTTTTCAAATACGACCTTTAGAAATAATAAGCGTTGAAGGTCATTGTGAAGTGGCTTAACCTGTCGCATTTTAAATGCTAGATGTTAGAGGTCCTTGCCAGCGGGGGGTTTGAGCTAGAATAAAATGAGTTTGAAGAAAATTAGAACTAACGAAAATTGAAGATATAAAAGAAGAAGAATAAAAAATTATTATTTTTTGAGTCAGTTTTTTAATTTTTAAGAGCATCATCTTTTAATTGTTTTTATCTTTATTTAATTATTATTCTTTTTTTTGAACAAGGGAAATTTATTTAATTTTCATTACTATATTAAGTCTAAACCTTAAAAAATATTTATATTAATAAAAAATGTGACTTGGAATTTTGAGTAACGTAACGCCAATATTTAGAACGTATATTTAGAAAAATTTTGTACACTTGAAATATATTGTTTTTATTACTTAAAAAAAAAATAATATTAACAAAAATTATTACGTGTCATTTTGAGTAACGTTACGCCATATAAAAAGCATATTTATGAAATTTCTTTAACAATTGAAATATATTCAATTTTTATTATGTTATTAATGCAAAGTGTTAAGGAAAACGTTATATAAATAAAAAAGTTACTTGAAATTTTAAGTAACATAACGCCATATACAACGCATACTTAGTGTTTTTTTTTTTTTTTAATTAATAGCTTGCAAAATTAGTAAATTTTATTTAAGATCATGGAAAATAATGATTTACGAAAGACTTTTCCACATTTTTTTTAACTTCTAAAGAAATAAGACTTAAATCCAAGTCAAAATCCTCTGCAGTTTTTTTTTAACATAACGTTAAGCTCACATTCCTCATATTTTTAATAGTAATAATAATTAAGTTTAATAATTGTTGCTATTTAATTGGTACGGAAGCTCCAAAAAAATTGATTTTGTCGAAAAATTGTAACGTCACGCCAAATTGTAAGGTTAGGTTAGGTTAGGGCGGCAGTTGGGACCGACATCCCAACTCACTTAGGCCAAGGATAGGCCTTTTGTGGTACCGCTAGTGAGCCAGTTCACCACATTTCCCCACTTGATGGGTCCCCTACGAAAGTTGAGGAAGCCATCCGGCTGCCTGAATGAACCTTAAAGGCATTTTGGACTCTGTTCAGAGAGCTGAGATAGATCGTTTAGAAAATATGACTGTAGGAACCTAAATCTTTTTCTGCCCAGTCCTGGGCAGTGACAGAAAAAGTGTTCCACCGTCTCTAGCTCCTCTTCATCGCCACAGCTTCTACAGAAGTCGTGGTGGGGAGCATTCAAACGGGATGCGTGGTGTCCTACCAACCAGTGTCCCGTAATGGCACGAATGACAGATGAGCACTGGGCTCTATTTAGACAGCAGAGTTTTTTGGTTCTTTTACTGCAGTATGTCGGCCAGGCTTGCCGCGAGATTCTACACGTGTTCGATGTCCGATTCCACGTTTTATTTGCACAGAGAGCGAAAAAGTTTCGTATTCTCAGTTTACAGCTGGCCATGGGTATACCCAGGCCCTCCTTATCTTGAAGGTGGATGCTGGTAGTTCCTTTCCTAGCCAGTTCATCCGCAATGCAGTTTCCCTCAAAGTCCCTGTGTCCTGGGACCCATATCAGGTGAATTGAAAGCTGCTCAGCCATCTCCCCTAGAGACAAGCGGCAGTCATTCACTGACTTCATACACGAAGTCATCGAGACTAGAGACTTAATAGCCGCTTGGCTGTCCGAATATATACAGATATTCTTATCTTGAACTTGTAGGTTTTTTATTGTTGTTAAAGCCTCCCGGATTGCTGTGACGTCTGCCTGAAAGACACTGCAGTGGTCCGGGAGCCTAAAAGCAATTCTAATGTCGAAATCCTCGACGTAGACCCCCTCCCCCTACACGGTCGTCTAGCTTGGAACCGTCCGTGTATACCTTTATGGAGCCTGCTGGGCCTGGTACCCCAGTATTCCACTCCTCTCTGGTTGGAATATAGGCTTTGAACTTGGTTGTGACATGTTCCTGCGGTATGCAGTAGTCTGTGCTTTCGGGAATAAGTGGGTTCCCTTTAAGAATCTTTGCATGACCAAAATCTTGATCATTCCATTTCTTTGCCTCTCTCATGCGTAAAGCTGATAAAGTGGCTTGTTGTTTCCCTACCTTGTTCAGTGGTAGGAGGTTTAAAATAGCATCTAAGGCTTCATTTGGTGTAGAGCGTAGAGCACCACCAATTGTAAGTTCGGCTATTCGCTGAACCTTACTTAACTTTTTAAGGTTAGTCCCCTTATCTAAAGTAGGCCACCAGATCGAGACTCCATACATGAGTATGGGTCTAACAATGGCAGTATACAGCGAGTGGACTATGTTTGGGCACATTCCCCATTTAAGTCCAATGGCTTTCTTGCATGTGTATAAGGCGATTGTGGCCTTTTTTCTTCGATCCTCTGTGTTTAGGTTCCAGTAATAATACTATGATTTTTTCAAAATGCAATAATTTAAAAAAAAATTAAAGAATTTTAGCTAAAAATTTAACGTCATGTTACGTTACGCTATATAGTTAGCATATTTAGAACATTTTTTTTAATTTAATAATTTGAAAAATTAAAAAATTTTAATTAAGACTATGGTAAACATTTTTTTTTTTTGCGAAAGTTTTGCAAATTTTATAAAATTCAGATTTATAAGTCCAAGTCAAAATCCTAAACTTAGTTATATTTTTTGTAACGTAACGCTAAGTTTAGTTTGCTCTTATTTTTTTAAAATAATAGTTGCTTATGGAGGCTTAAAAAAATAATTTTAACAACTTGGGTTTTCTTAAAATATGTCGAAAAAATGTAACGTCACGTCAAAATGGAAATATATGATTTTTTGTTTAAAACAATAATTTTACGAAGTTTTATCAAATTTTCGAAAAATTTAACGTCACGCCAAACTGTAAATTTATGATTTTTTGATAAAGACCATTAAATTATTATACAATTTTTTAAGAAATTTACATTAAACGGAAAGTCACGCATAAATGGAAATTTATCATATTTTTGAAATATTTTCGAAGTTCGACGGTTGTTGATGGCCAAGATAAATGCATTTGCATACATTTTCTAATTGCAAGAAAAGTTTAAATTTTCATTCACTTCGAAAAAAATATCCCACACCATGACCATGGATACACACCTGATAGATACCATATGTATTCTTATTTTTAAAATGCCTTTTTTACCCCAGAGTGAAATTTTACATTAAAAAGTTTCCAGTCTTAGAAAATATTCGCAGCAAAGGCGTTTCAATTTCTGTTTATTAAAAATTGATTAAAACCAAAAAATTCGATAGAAATTTTTATAGATATAAAAAAAAAGATTTACTTCATTTTTAAAAGTTTTATGTAACAATAAAAAATTTTTTATCATTTATGAGATTTCTAACTCTACCATTTCCCCAAACATCAAGATCCACCCACGCACTTTTTACGCTCTTCAGCTCTCTCTCTCCCTCTCTACTCTGTCTCTCATGCTGTTCCTTGGGCGTATGTGTGTGTGCGTTTGTGTGCTCTGTTCATGCTCCAATAATTTCATTAAAAAGAGCTACCAATTTTGGCTGTAGCCAACACATATCAGCTGGCTGCTTTGTCATTTTTATTATAACATACTAATTAGGCTAACAAAAATTTACAGCTCATAGACATGGCTCTAATGTCAGCTAGTTAAAAATCTTAACCAACATATGGCTTAGTATCCTGTGTCCAATATGCGTATTAAATTGTTACAATATGGTCAACAATATGGACCATAATCAGACATAGCTTAGCCAGGACATTAATTATGCGCATGTATCTGTTGTATGCTTAGTAACATATGGGAACACTAATACACATAAACAAAAGTCCTGGAACAATTTAATGAGCTTAATTAAATAAACAAATGCTGCCAAAGTTGCAGAAATGTTTCTATGTATTGTATTGTCACATTAAAAGTTCATGAAAAATAAACTTATACATGTGAACCGGAGTGCTTGCTGCTGCTAATGAGCACAAAGAGCATATATAGAAGCCAAGGAGCAGCTGCCTATTGTCCAGGACTACAAGGACTACAAGGTGTTTGTGTGTCTTGTCCGGCTGGCCTTATGCATAATGTAAATGGTAGGAAAAAGCTTTTGCTTATTAATGTATAGCAATTTGTCAAGCGCCTTTGTTCTGCCACGCCCACTAAATACTGCCCCCTAATTTGCGATGACTTTTTCCTTTCTTGCTAATCGAATATTTAATTAGTTTAATACCAATGCGGAATCAACTTTAAGATTAAGATCTAACTTTTGTTTACCAAAGTATTTTGCAAAGATTTTGGCCAAGTTACTAAGCCCTTTGCAACATTTTATTGCCGCTGCGTTGGCAAAATTAAACAAAGTGAAAAGAAATGAGGCCCAAGACCCAAAAAAAAAGCCGTAAAACAAACCAACAAGACCAAAAGCAATCTATATGTGCGACAAGGGTTAGGGAGAACATGTTAAGGGTTAGGGTTAGGGTTAAGGGTTTAGGGGTTGACCAGGGTGAGGCAGGTTGTCTGCAACCCCAACGAAACGCAGCTCAAATACAAGATTGAGAACAAGAGCTGACTGAAATTTATGCAAGTGCTTTCATGTGGCAACTCAGCCCACTCACAAGATGGCGTGGAAGGAACCTTTTTTGGACGATGTCTTGGCTTTGCCGGGCTTTGCTTTATTACACTCAAATCATTTCCAGTTAACAACGAAACGAAAACAAAAAAAAATACACCCTCAAAACAAAAAAAGGTAGAGTAGGGTTGTAAAACAATTTTGAAAATTTATTTTCATTAATTTTAATTTGCTGCAAAAGTTTTGCTGCCAAATTGTGCTACTTGTAGAGAGAGTCCTTGGCCAGTCTTTAAGGGCGCGTGCTGGAGTTCGTTGGCCATTGAACAAATAATTACTTTAACAGTTTGGGAGCGTAGACCGTTTTTAATTATTTTTGCAAAGGCTTGTCGCCAATTTAGCCAGCAGCATACTGGGAAATCCCTAAGCAGGACCGCCCTGCGTAATTAATTTATTTCAATTTTGCTTTATTACCACTTAGATGTTTTTTTGAAAAAAATAGAAAGCTATTTGCTAGCTGGCAATATTTCCAATAATTAATAAAAATCATTCAAAGTTTGTGTAAATATTTAATTAGCAAAACGCGCCAGCCAAAAGGACATCAGCAGCTGGGGTCAAAGCTAGGCAAAGATTAGCTAAGGCCATATAACTCGCTCGTTCGCTCACAGGACCTGACCTGATGACGTAGCAAACATGCTAGAGCACCAAATGATGATGCGCACTATGACGACAAGAATGACGATGTCGCTGTCGATGACGATGACGCTGACGAGGACGATGACTATGAGAATGATGCGCTGCTCTAAGCTGACGTTGATTTTGGTCCTTGTTGGCTGACTTTGGCAGCGCTGATTGCACTTAAGCCAGGCAAAGTCCTTTGCCACCAGGCACAAAACAGATTCACCAGCCGCATCTAATGTCAAAAGCATGCAAACAAACACACACACACACACTCATCTATACACACACATCCACACACACACACACATGCAAAACAACAACAACAACAAAGCGCACTGATATAGCTGACTCAGCAGGCGGCAATCAGCGGCTAAAACTGACACAAAAACAAACACACACAAAAAATAAAGAGAAAGCGAAATGGAAAAGAAAGAAGAAAATTCTCTCTCAACGCTGCGCTCTCAGCTGCGTTCAATGTCAATTGATGGCCCTAATAGAGTAAGGTTAAGAGCATGGGTGGAGTGTGGGAGTTGGGAGTAGCCGAGGTTGAACATGGCGGACGCGCCTCTCTTGTTATTTGTTTTTGTTTTCGTGTTTGTGTTTTTTTGCATGGACTTTGACACCACAAAAACTGTTAATACTTTTGGTCTTAAAAGTTATTTATAACCAAGAGACGGAATCTAAGAACTATGTCTATATATATAAAACGCTTACGGCTCTCAACACAATTATTGTGCTCTTGAGTAAGTTAAATGTGGTCTTGAATTAAAACATAAGAGGCGGAAAAACAAGATGGCGCAGAGTTCACCAAATATGGCGTTTACTTTGCTGCGACTTTTTTGGCCAATACTTTATATTTATTATTTTAGCTGATTAAATAAGTTCGAGGATGGGAAAAGTCAGTTAATTTTATTTTATCTACCATATCCAGAAGTTAATAGATAGTATATAGAAAGGTAGCCGGAGCACATATTTTCTCCAGAAAATAAGTTTATATTGGAAATAGTTTTGAAGAGATTGGCGAAAGGACTAACTTCGAGTTAAGATGTTAAATGTAAATGAAATACACAAGTATGCTTCAAGTTGGTTGGCTGTACAAATAAAAGTGGGATACCACCATCTGTTTCAAGCTCCAAACATATTTATGTATTTGGGAAACGCATTTTGAACTCATCCGCTAAGGACGTGATTTTGATATAATCTTATCAAGCGGCTATATCAGGCTTTTCGATAGGGACGCTACAAAAGTAGACCGATAGGGACAGCAAACGACGCCATTTTTTTTTCCCTCTCTCTTGACATTTTTCTTCAGTAACGTTTGCCATTTTACCATGGAGAGATATACGATCCAACAACGAGTCGAAATTATTAAAATTTACTACCGAAATTCGGAGTCAGTGGCCTCAACTTTATGAGCGCTACGTCCAATTTATGGTCGTCATAATTGTCCTGCCAGATCAACAATTGAGCGTCTAGTGGGAAAATTGGAATCTACAGGCACAGCACAAAATGCTCCCGGGCCAATGAGACAAAAAAGTGCACGTAGTGTCAAGAATATTGCTGCCGCTAGCGCATCAATTGAGGAAGACCCAAATCAGTCACTCACACGTCGTTCTCAAGCGTTGGGCATCACTGTGACGTCGTTGTGGCGAACTTTGCGAAAAGATCTTGGTCTACATCCTTACAAGATCAAACTGACACAAGAACTGAAGCCGCTTGACCACCAGAAGCGTCGTATGTTCGTGAATTGGGCAGAGCAACAACTTGAAAATGATCCGGATTTTCATCGAAAGATCATCTTCTAGCGATGAATGGCTTCATTTCTGAGCTGAATGTGCGTTATTGGTCAGGCCGCAATCCACACGTACTCCATGAGTCACTATTGCATCCTGAAAAAATTACGGTTTGGTGCGGTTTATGGGCCGGCGGCCTCATTGGGCCATACTTCTTCCGTGATGATCAAGACCGGCACGTTACTGTGAATGGGAATCGCTACCGCTCAATGATAACCGAATATTTTTGGCCCAAATTGGATGATATGGACTTGGACAATATGTGGCTTCAAAAGGACGGCGCCACAAGACACACAGTGAATGTCACACAGACCAAGTTTGGAGAACGTGTTATCTCACGAAATGGCCCATCAATTGGCCGCCTCGGTCGTGCGATTTAACGCCGTTAGACTATTTCCTGGGGGGCTACGTCAAGTCTGAGGTTTTTGCCAACAAGCCAGCGACGATTTATGAACTTCGTATGAATATCGAACGTGAATTTACAGCAGTTCCGGCCGATTTTTGCTTGAAAACCGTCGAAAATCGAGTTCAGCGTCTGGACTTTGCAAACGTTCCCAGTGGAGCCATGCAAAAAAATCGAGTTCCACAGATAAAAGCATCAAATGTACTTTCAAGGAATAAAGAATTTCATTGATATCCAAAATCGTTTTTGTTTTATTTAAAAAAACTTTTATAGCGCTCTTATTGAAAATCTCTTTATAAGTGGAATAGGCGCTCATCTGTTTCAACACCCAAAGCTATTTATATAACCGGAAAAAAACATTTGAAAAACATCTGCTAATCGGTTCATAGGGTGTGATGTTCAAATTATGTTTTCTAAGTGTCAGAGACCAACTCCGTTCCTGAATTAACTCTATAAATGGTAGCTATAGATATAGGCATTAAAATAAAACAATGAAATACATTAAAGATACAATTTAGAAAAACAGAACTAACCAAACAATTCTGCAATTATAATAATTATAATTATAATACTAATTAATTCCATTATGCTTCTTATACTTTCAGATGTTCACAAAAGACTTTGGCTTAGGTAAGTTAAGCAAATAGAAACTTCGACAATGTCGCTGTTTAAATAGAGTAAAGTATACTACTTAGTGGACTCGCCCCTTTCGAAACGACCAAATGACATGATATGCGACCTCAATGAGCTCCATTTGGCCAGTCATTTGGTATAATCACTATAATCAAAACAACTTGTAGTCAGTCAGCAAATTCAAATTGAACTTCCAGTTGAGTCAATGAAAGGCTCAAACGCCCACTAAATAGTGATTGACAGGCAGGGAGGACGATAAAAGGGTAGGGCAGGTTTGCCTAGAAGGCACATCAGAAGGTGTCCACTTCGATGGAGAAGTCCGGAGGAGGCCGGTAAATGTTTGCACTGATATCGCGTTCAAATGATAATTGTTTATGCAGGGGCGGTGGAGTGTTGACAAATTGTTTTGCCATGTGAATGGCGCACGAATATCGCGCATACGCCAGGTGTGCGTGCGTGCTTTGGAACCATTTGTAGAGACGTTCGCCTAAGCTAATGCAGCAGCAGCTGCCCCTATATAATATATATTATATGGCTACGAAAATTTTACAATTAATTAGAATAGTTTTATTAATGAACTGAAAGCCGAATGGCAGCTGTTGTCAGGACGAGACAGGTCAGGTCAGCACTAGAAAGAACTAAACAAAAACCAAACAAAAAAAAGAGAGAGTGAAAAAAACGATGAAAAAATGATATAAATAACAACAAGGCACAACAACAAAAAGGACAATTTGCAAAGTGACGTCAAAACAATTACGTGCAGAAATGCGCTTGATAATAAAATGAACTGAAATGAAGTGGTGAGTGGTGGTGGCCAAGTGTCACGGGGCACGGGGCAGGTTCTCGCTCGCTCTATGTAGAGGAAAGCCTCCTGGTTCCAGTTTACTAGGCCGCTTGGACGACGCTTGACGGTCTTCTCGAATGCTGAAACGTGTTCAAGTGTTGACTTTTATAAATTGTGCTGTCGTTTTTCTCAACTTTTTTTTTCACTTTTATTTTTTGTACATGCAATAAGAGTGAGTGTGTGTTGGTTTGTGTGTGTGTGTGTGCAATGTGTTGGCGTAAGTGTAAGCACCTTGCCAGCAATTAATTACAAGCACAGAGAGAGAAAACGACAGAAAAGTCGACAACAAATTCGTTAGGAATGACTATGGCAAATACTTTTTTAATGCACTTAAAGCGACCCTGTTTTTTAGCAGCTGTTTCCTTTTTATGTCGGCGCCAGGAGCAAGTAGGTTGGGCGTGGCAGAAGACAAGTTGTTTATACCCAAATGAGCATCTTGTAGACTAGATGACCAAAAGACCCAATTTCTCCAAAAAAACATGCGCATGTTGCTTGAGCACACCAATCTTGTTGCCCGATCTGCTTTACTACCAAATCTTTTACCTTGAAGTTTGAAAAAGATACGCTATCTCACTTTTTTCCTTTCCTGAAAATTCACCAAAAAGTATTAAGATATCCACTTCGATACAAAAAATCGTTCATCGGAGTAATCAAAAATTGTAAAGTTACCGGCCTTACCAAAAAATCCTCTACTCTGACCTCTTCACATTCTTATTTTCATAAATATTTTCCTAAAAGTATTTAGATCCCCATTTGGGTGCTCTTATCACACCCAATCTTAATGGTACCAACTTGCCACCGTGCGAACTGGACTGGAATCTGAATACAGAAGATAGAAGAGAAAAGGCCTGAATAACATTATATACTTGCAAGAAAGCCATTGGACTTAAATGGGGCTTATATGCCGAGCTCCATGGCCAGTTCCTGCGAAGACATTGGAGGTTGGCCTACAATGTCGCCGGCCGCCTCGATCACGGTTACATTGAACCTCTCTCTCTGCTAGAGAGTCGGAGGTGTTAAATTCCTACTCTTCCGCAGCAGATTGGAGAAGTGGGGCCAGCCTACATACGTAGGGAAGAAGCTGCTAGCCGCAACCACTCAGCCGACTCTTCGTCCGAGCAGTCTACGACCATATTTCCCACCCTGAAGTGGATACCATTGAAAGAAATTGAGAAGTCTCAACCCGATGTTACTAATTCTTCCAGTATTGCGTCCTCAAGCAGTGAGAGTTCCTCACTGTAAAGGATCGCCTGAGGGTATTCCTCAGACACAATCGCTACCTACAGCATTTTTGCAACTGCCGCGTATGAAGCCCTCCTTGGTTACCAGGAATGTCGAGAGTTGGTCCTCGACGGATGCTCAGCCACTTTGTTCTTCCTGGCGTGTCTGCTTTGCCAAAGCCAGTGGCTCAGCAGGTGTCTTCCCTGCTATAGGTATCTTACGTACTACTTTACTTTTGCACCACACAGCCTTTCGGTAAGGGTCATCTCATCCGCCAGGTTGGCTAGGTTGGCAAGCAAATTTAAAACCCAAATCCCAAACAGAGTGCAGTATTTTTAGGCGTACCAGGCCCAGCTGGCTCGATAAAGATATAGAAGGATGCTTCCAAGCTAGAGGCGTTTTCAATTCACCGCATATGGGTCCCAGGGCATAGGGACGCCGAGGGGAACTGTATTGCCGATGAACTGGCTAGACAGGGAACTACCAGAACCCTCCTTCAGGACAACCCTGTGTATACCATCCTCTGTATGACTTCTGTAAGGACAATGGCGATGAGGAAGAGCTGGAGACAGTGGAGGACTTTTTTTGTCACTGTCCAGGGCTGGGCAGGAAAAGGTTCCGTTTCCTAAGGTCACACTTTCTGGATGATTTATCTAAGGTCTCCACACAGAGTCCAAAGGGCCTCTTATTCAGGCTGCCGGATGGCTGTCTCACCACACATAGGGGACCTCTTGAGTGTAGAACTCAACATGACTTCTATAGAAGCAGTGGCGATGAGTAGCTGGAGACAGTGGAGGACTTTTTCTGTCGCTATCCAGCGCTGTGCAGGAAAAGATTCCTTTTCCTAAGGTCACGTTTTCTTGATGATTTACCTCTGCTCTCCGCACAGAGTCCAAAGGGCTTCTTATTCGGGCTGCCGGATGGCTGTCTCACCTCACATAGGGGACCTCTTGAGTGGAGAACCATGACTTCTATAGAAGCAGTGGCGATGAGTAGCTGGAGACAGTGGAGGACTTTTTTTGTCACTGTCCAGGGCTGGGCAGGAAAAGATTCCGTTTCCTACGGTCACACTTTCTTGATGATTTATCTCAGCTCAGCGAACAGAGTCCAAAACGCCTCTTATTCAGGCTGTCACACCTCATATAGTGAACCTCTTGAATGGAAAAGAGTGGTGAATGTCTCACGGTAGTGATATAACCTTATCCCAACCTAAACTAACCTACCCATTTGGGTACAAAAAACTTGCATCCGAGTAATCAAAATTGTAATGCAAAAAAATCACGTATACGCAAAGGTGCGGCTTTACCACCAAATCTTTTACTCGGACCCCCTCACTTTCTTCCTTTTAAAAAGTATAAAAATACCAAATTGAATCCAAGAACTTGCTTCCGAGTCATCAAAAAGGATAAGATAAAAATCAAGTATACGCATAGTTGCCACATATGTGCGGTAAAGTTCTGTCAAACGCACTAAGTTGCAGACTTTTTTTCGACCAATCAATCTTTCCGAAATCTCTTAAAGTTTATGAAAGTAATGGGAATTCCATTGGAAGCGCCCCCCCTACAACTGGACTGTAAGCAATCGGAATTAAGTAATCAAGTTTACTTGCAGGAATTAATTTTTTTTTGGCAACACCAAGCTACAGTGTATGTCCCTATCGTGCACCCTTTTCCCAAATAGTAACAACAAAATTGTTCACATTTTTCGCAACTCTTACCCCACATTTTCATACATTTTTTTGTGGGTTTGTGCATTTAGTTTGGGCAATCAACTTTAAATGCCACGCCATCACCATCAGCAACAGCAGCAGCCAGCCAAAGCTGATCTCTCAATAAACTGCGCTGAGTCTCCGCTGGCAGCAGATTTATATATTTTACTGTCACGCCTGACTGACTATGAATGACATTCAGGCACAACATAGTCGCATACACACACAGAGAGAGAGAGGGAGACCCACCCATGGAGATATTCTCCATGTACTCTATATAAAAACAGCCGGAAAACTTAAACAGCGACTAAAGCTGAGTAGCCCTGTAGTTTATCTCGCAGTCTGAGCGTTAAAATAATTTCAGGCTTTTGAGCTGTTTGTTGTTGGTTGGCTTTTCTTTTGGATTTTCCGGACAACCAACCCACCACCCAACCTCCTTTAGCTGCTCTTGAGGTTTTGCAGCCTTTTGCCGCAATTAATGCTAACAGATTAATTATACGCATGGTTGAACAATTTGAGTTTTCCGTGCTCCATTTTGCTGTTTTCTGTTTTGCTCCATTTTACGCTTACTCTTGTTCTCTTTTTTTGTGTGGGAATTTATTTTTATGTGGCCGAAAACGAAGTGCACTAAAGCACAAACAAGGACACCCATGAAAAAAAAGGGACACAATAGGCAGACCGCAGTCTCGCTCTCTCTCTCTGTATAGCTCTCTCTAATGTGCATTCATTAGCTTGACTTTGGCATAAATATAAATGTTAATATAAATTCGAGTATAAAAAATATAAAATGTAAATATCAACTGAAAGGCAACAGCAGGCAGCAGAAAGAAACCCTAATTTGATGGGATAATCGCTGGCATGTTGTGTGACACATAAAAGAGCCACCAGCAGCAGCAGCAGCTTGTGGCAGATATGGTAAAGTTTATACGAGGGCGGGCTTTGGAGTTTCGCCAAGAGGCAGCCCAAGTGCTGCGGCTCTAGCCTGATAGCTGACATTTTAAGCCTAAAAGAAGCTAAAAGCAGAAATGGAATGGAACAAGGCCCCAGGATTGACCTTTGAAAAAGGTTAAATGGATTTTTGAGGTCCTTTAGTGTTATAAGTCGGAAATCACACTTTAAAGAAGATTTGAAAAACTTAAACTCCTTCCGCTCATCAAAAATAAGTTTGACTTGAAAATTTTTTGAGATGAATATGAAATCCTTATATATAGGTATATTTGTTATATATATTTTTTTTTGTTCTTCCAAAATAAGTTTTTGAGTTCCAAATATGTTGAGATGAATATGAAATCTCTAATGAATGTTTTTATATTTTTCCGCTCATCAAAAATAAGTTCTCAGTCCAAAATATGTTGAGATGAAGATGATCATTTTATTCATATTTTTTATACTTTTTTCACTCATCAAAAATCAATTTCCACTTCAAAATTTTTGAAGAAAAAATCTTTGAAATCTTTCCTGCTTTCCCAAAACACCCTAACCCACCCTCGTTAATCTTTTTGTTAAAATATCATTTCACTTTAATATGCTTTAACGCACTTGTAATTGAAGTGCCATACAAGATAATGCTTATTTTGTATGCAACATTAACCTGCAACTTCAACAATGGACACAGTTCAAACCAATTTCTTGTATTATGTAGCTACAATGGGCGTAGAGCGGAAGTGGCTAAATATATCAGGCCAAGATGGCGCATTTTTTGGGGCAGCATCTGGCACGTATTAGCGTTGGCGTTGACAAATATTATTTATTTGACTTGCTGTCAAATTGTTCTGTTCCAGACTAACTTTAACAGAATTCCGGGAAAAAAAGTAAATAGTATAGATCTATATATAAATGTATCTAAATGCGTAGCATATTTTTAGGAGCATAATAAATCTTTTCTCGCACATACCAGCAACAATTTAGGCGCATATATTAGGCCCAGAAGTTTGGTCAATTTCTTGCAGGGCGCAGCAGGCGTGGCCAAGTGTAAAGATGTCAACCTTACGAAAATAATGCAAAAGTAAACAGCACGAAAGAACGAAACCAAACGAAACGAAAGAAAACTACTTGAAACTGTTTCAATCAAGAAACTTGACCAAAGGCATAAAAAGAAAGTGGGAACCAAAAAAAGGGAGAAAGCAAAACAAAAGTAAAAGTCAGCACTTGAAGTCACATATAAAGCGGTGCACACATGTGTACAAAGTGTGTGTGGGTATGAGTGAGCGTGTGTGTGTGTAGCTGTGTGTGGAATTGTCAGCCAAGGCGTTCAAGCGTAGCGGGTTACAGTGGCCAGCTTTTGATGTTGGCCGGGACACATTTGTATGACCAGGACAATGAGCAGAAGAACAAACAAAGGGCAAGAAAAAAAAACAATAGCAAAATGGAGTTTTCATAGAAGCGAAAGTAAAATACTCTAACTCTTAGGGTTACTTGACATGAAGAAAATTTAGTTTGGGACTGTTCATAGACCAAAAAAAACAAGAAAAAATATAAATATTAATTTGATGAAGTTTATAGATAGACCGTGCATTAAAACAAAATATTTAGAAATAATTAGATTTCTAGAACGATGTAAAGACTTGGCCATTTTACGAATAAAAATATTTCGAGGGGAATCTGTTGGAATTTTTAAGTTTTCTATAGAGATCACTTAAGAAAATTTTATTTATTGTTTTTTTATTTATTTGGAATCTGTCATATGAGACAATCAGCAAATTTTATAAGTAAAGACAAAAAATGCCAGGATTGATTGTGCTCCAGTGAGTCTTATCAATATACCACAAAACTATTTGCTAAAAATTTTTAAACATTATTATACAAATCGAACTGTATGTCCCAGAATATGAAATCTTTTCAGACGTCTAACATCCATACTATTGTCCAGCAAGTAACGAGTCAACGAATTCCCATGGTTTGGCAGTCTCTCTAAATATCTTAGCGATGATTTGCTTATTTCAACTTTGACGTAAGGAACATTCAAGTCTTTATGAATTTCTTAGTTGCTTACATACCAGGTAGCACCTGCGATGTTTCTAAGAGATCGATTGATATTTTTGCAGGATTTCGATGTTTGAGGTGCTCGCCGTCCCCCAGAGCTGCATGGCAAAGAAAAAAATGTAATCGAATTCTTTCTTTCAAGTAAAATATCACAGTTAAAGAACTTAACCCTCTGCTTCGAAGAACTTTTTCAAGTTTTCCCTTCAAAAAGGGTAACATTTAAACATTTTTCTGATATCAAGACTTCGAATTCGCATATTACAATGCAGGAAGGAAGAAAAGCAGAAATGCAGAAGGGCAGAAATGCAAAAAGGCAGAAATGCAGAACACAACAAAAATGTGGGATATTTCTGTCTTTACACAGCTATAAAGCCATTTTTTTATGAATTTATTTTGTAAGCTCTTTGCAGTGAAATAACAGCAAATATATTTACATCGAGCTGATAAATATCCAAAGCTTAATCTTTTGTTCATTTTAGTAAAATTTATAATAATTGTTACATTGTGAAGTGAGATATGGAAAATGGCATATCCAAGGAGATTCAGAAGTTTGCTCAAAAAATGTTATTTATTTGTCTTTTAATCAATGACTAGAAATTAAAATTAAAAGTGTAAAGTTACATTTTTTAAAGAGAGATACCAATTCCAAAAGTAGTATAAGAGAAATATTCTTAGTAGATCTGAGTAATATTCCCAATATCTCTGAGTTATATTCTGAGTATTGTTGAGGAAGGGAAAGCCAAATTTTGAAATTTAAGCTATTTGTTTTTTTCTCATACCTCTAAGTATTATTTCGAGTAACTCTGTGGAATGTTCCCAGTATCTCCAGCTAATAGAACACCAAATTTGTTCAATACAATATTAAATTTTATATTTTTTGGGTGTACAAATAAAAAACCGCCGTTTTATCTCATGATTTGAGGCTTGATTGTAAAAAACTCGTTACATACTTATTCTTCAAAATAACTTCCACTGTTAGCCACAACCTTTTCCCATCTTTTTGGCAGCTTTTGAATTCATCGTCGAGAGCACATTTAAGAACTCAACATACTTTGTCGAAATCTTTCGCTGTAAAGCAATTTTTCAAGTTTTCTCTTGAAAAAGAGTTCAAGAGTTTTGTTTCTGTTTTCGAAATTTTCACATCGAATATGACAGCTTGAGTTTTCAGGAAATATCTTAAGTCCTCGCAATCTGTGCGGCGCTTGGATGTTTACCATTGACACAGATGATTTCCAGGGAAGTTGTGGCGAACCCTATCCTTTGCTTAATACCACCAACTATGTCTTGCATATTCAGATAGATCCAAATGATCTCGACAATGGTTGCAAAAGTGATGGTGCCACAGATGGTTACCATTTGCTAGATAACGATTGCTCCGGACTCTATCGATGCTACGGTGGTGCTCGGTACAACTTCCGATGCTCCGACGGCTTAAACTTCGATATTCGATTTTTGCAAATTGCTTAATGAAGTCAAGTGTCCTTTTGCAAGTCTTCACAAAAATTAGCCGACTATGTCAAAAAAGTATTTACTAAACATTCATCCAAGTACACATTGATTTTAAAGTTTTCGTTTGCTACAGTTCAAATTCAGACTTCATTCATTTTAAGACAAAAATTTTATTTAACCAAAAATGGACAATATCAACGATGCCGTACTAATGCAATTGGTCCTGTCTGTAATGCGTCAATTAAATCGACCTGCAACAGCGGAAGAAATTACCGCAGCTGTCTTGGAGAGGATCAACTCGGTGCAGCATTCCACATCCGCAGCTAGAAAGTAAATCGGAAAAGCGGAATGGGATTGCCAACTGCCACCAGCATTCCACATTCGCAGCTAAAAAGTAAATCGGAAAATCGGAATGGGATTGCCAACTGCTACCAAGTTTCGCAAAAAGCTAAGAATGTATCTTTGTTATCTATGAAGGAATGGGATTACCAACTGCCACCAAGTTTCGCAAAAAGTTAAAGTATCATTGTTATCTACAAAAAAATTTTAATGTCTTTTAGATATTAAATTTGAATACGCGTGTTAAATTAGGATTTACATTCATTTTTTTTTTTTATTATTTTCACTTAAAAATATCGCAAAAGAAGTCAATCCGAAAATAAAATTGTGGAGTCTCGTGGTTTGAGCCTATTTTTATGCGAGAAGTACACTTTGGATAGATTATTATATATTGCTTACAAATTAAGAGCCCAATTAAAAAACAATACTCCTTACTTTCTAATAGCAGCCCATCTCTTCCAACCTAATAGACTCCTTCACGAAAAGCTTCCATCCTCTGACCTTCAACACCATATTGCACAAAAGAAAATCTAGGAAAAAGGGAAAATGATTATAGTTCCACCATGAAGACGTTTGGTCACTTACAACTTACGTCGCACAACTTTGACATTAATGTTGATTTATTTCGCAGTGGCCAATGCGAGTTTAATGCAAGGCAACAGTGCGTATGATTTATGCGCCAATTGTGACCATACGCCACATATGCCAAATGAGCTGCTTCTACTACAATACAGTGAGTCCGTACAGTACATGGACACAATAAATATGAGTTGCGTGTCAGAAACACAAAGCACATATTAATTGCATATTAAAAAGTATCTAAATGTGCCTCATAGGCCATAAGGAAACATTAAAAGCACTATCTGTCAGGCCCAATATGCTATAAACAGTTTCCTCAATTAAAAGTGTCAAGCCATTGTAACAAATTTGCTTAAGCAGCCACAAAGTAGAACGTGGTTAAGGGGTGGGGAGAGTGTGAGCGGTAGGGTCTTGGGGGTCTACGTACTGCCCAAGCGGAGGGGCTTTTACTTTGTCGTATTAAGTAATAAAAATGTTGTAAAAAGCATAAAGCCAAAATGAAAGGCAACATATTTTGCAAGTTGGCAGAGGGTTGGGGGGTCAAAAAACATGGGGTTGGAATATTAAATATTACAAAAGGCAATTTGCAAATCTCATATAAAAACCACAAGGCATAGTCAAAGTACGCATACAGGCATAACAGGGGCGCAGCGGAAAAATTGTTTGAGGGTGCGTCGAATTTCATGCCAAAATTTTATTTTTGAGGCAGGTAGTAAGAAAATTTAAAAGGCTTGTATGTTGTGGTAGGAATTGGAGACCTAGGAGCGTAAGCCGGGGGAAAAAACACCACATCAGGGGCGGAGCAAAAAAAAATTTGTTGGGCTTGCCTCAAATTTTTTGCATAATGTTATATTTGAATAAAGTTGTACATGAATTATAAAAAACTCTGATTTTAGAGTGATTCTGCTCACGCTACACCAGGGGCGGAATCATGGAAACAAGTCGTGGGCTCAAAATCTCTTACACAATAAAATTTTTAATGTAGACAATATACAGTGAAAATCTAGTTGGTAATAAGTCATAGCAATAAAAAGTGTTGCCTACTTTTCAGTCACTTCATCTCAAAATCCATAAAAATTCTGTCGAGATTCTGAAAGCAGGGCCGGTTGAAATTTCATTGAAATGTCATTGCTTATAAGGCATTAATACATTTATTGACGGAATTAGATCTTGCGGAGTGGTCTTGACCTTCAGCTGAATACCCTCTAAACTTTCAGATTCTCTTATACTCAATGCAGGGGCGGTTTCAATTGTCATTGCAATGTCATAATGAGGTAAATTTTTGAGGTAGACAATATAAAGTGAAAATAAGGTTAGTAATAAAGCATTATATTAAAAAGTGTTGCCTAGTTTTCGCAAAATTTACCAGAAGCTGCTCAAAAAATCTCAAAATTCTCTCGAAGCTCTCAAAGCAGGGGCGGACTCAAATTTTATTGAAATGTCACTGCTGATTAGGCAGCAATACAATTTTTAAGGAAGTAAGATCTTTGGGATGATCTACACCTTCAACTAGATACACTTTAAAGAGTCAGATTTATACAACAGGGACGCATCAGAAAAAATGTATGTCGGTGTAGGAAGTGGATAGAAAAGATTTTTTAGGGGAAACAAAATTTCGCACAAGATTTTATTCCTAGGATAGGCTGCATATATTCAATTTATAAGGAACGCAGATACTTTGCTCTGATCCAGTACGAAGGCCAATTCGAAATATTTTTAAGGGTATTCGAGATTGAGTACTTAAGAGGAGCTTCATTTCAAATTTGTCCGAAAAGAAGGCGAAGCTTGGGAATTATTTGTGGCATGATGCAAAGACATACAAACTTTTTTTTTTGATTGTCAAATGCGATTTTTATTGTACAATAATTTGACATCTCGACAAAATTCAAAATGGCGACTCTTGTCTGCCTCTGCAGGCATTGTCCCCGAATTTCAGCCCTCCAGCCTCTTGATGTGAAATGAAATGAAAAATGTTTTTTGTTTATGAAAATTACTGAAATTCTCTATGGCTTATACTAAATCAGAATGAGTTTTGACGAAAAATTAACTTATATGGGGAGGTTAGAAAACACATTTTTTTACGACTTTTTTTGTGCTTTTACTTGCTTAAAAATAATAATTTTACTATTTGTGATGTATATTGTAAGAGTAAGCTATACGAAAAATTATATCAAATTATATCCTATCAATTTAAATAAAAGCAATCGGAACAAGAGATCACGACCTACGCTTAAAATTTAGAAAAGAATCATAGTTCCGAGAAAAACGCGTTTAAAACGCTCTCGACTTTTTTTCTCTTATTTTATTATTTGACTTGTTTAAAAGTAACAATTTAACAATTTTTCATATTTATTGTTATTGTAAGCCATACAAAGAATTACATCCTTTCAAAACTGATTTAAATGAAGAGAATTACAACAATAGATCAAGAACTGCACTCAAAATTCTGATGAAAAACATATTTCTAAAAAACGCGTTTAAATCGCATGCGACTTAGTTGCGCTCAAGAAGCTATATTTCTATATATTATATATCGATCGCATCGAAAAATTCTTTTGTACACTTATTCTACAAAAATAAAGCATCGATTTTCTGGACCAAATTTGAAAGAACCTCCCCTTAAAATAAAAAATTTTATTAAATGCGCTTAAAAGTATGCTGCATTCATTTAAATACTAATACTCTGCATTTAGAGCTGATTCGCTGATTCAGTCTATTTTAATTTTTATTTGATAACTTTAAAATCTTTTAGGTTTTTATAAAAATAGTTGAGCCTGCTGCTTGTTAGTTATAGAAAGCTTCACTGTACTAATTAACATTATTTTTAGCAGTTAGAGAACCTGCTACAAACAATATACAGAACAATATAAAGAAGGAGCTTTATATCTGTTTTTTTCTGATGAACCACTTAATTCATGTTTTACTGTACCAGTGGCGGATCCACGGGGAGATTTTCGGGTTCGGACCCCCTTCGGGATCAGAAAACCCTAATAAAAATATTTTTCACAATTATAAAAGATGGATTTCTCTGGACAGATTTCTGGACCCCCCTTACCAAAATCCTGGATCCGCACCTGGACTGTACTATAACTAAGGAGTATACAGTATTCGGCCACACTGAAATCAAACGTTTGCCATTTATTTGTTTTTTATTTCGTTTTCTGGTCTCACTTATTTAATTTCTAAGGTAGATACCCTGCAATAAATTTAAAAATTTTTTTTGATATCTTTGAGCGGCCATCTACGTCACAAACATATGTATGAGACTACTTGTGCTGAATCAGAAAAATATACTATTGGGAGCAGGGTAAGAATTTGAAAAAAAAAATATGAATTCCATCTCAGCAGCCCCCTTCCAAGGCGCCTTGGAAAAAATTTTCAGAGCCACCAATTTTCATATATATACAATGAGATTTCTAAGCCAGCTTAAAAACTTGAAAAAGGGTTTTACAGAGCCTCCTTAATCCCACCCTTCGCTGCGCTCCTGACGCACACACGAGTTCACATGTAATGAGGCAACCTTTGAGTCGTCTGGCAGCAATGGCAATCATTAGCAACCCAAGGCATAAACAAACAACACGCCCGTAACAAGTAAACAAAATGTCGAATATGTTTTGGGGCATGGGTAAACCAAAAAATCCTGCATCCTTCGCCTAGCGCCCTCCAGCAGCACCCACAAAATGCTAGCCAGCTGGCAACATACTTTAGGCCAAGACACTCAATTGCATATGTTAGACGCGTTTATAATTGTGGCAAAATTAAAAAGATTTAGCCGACTGGCGCCCCGAGGCTGTGGCTAAAATAGGCAAAAAATAAACATGTTGCCAAAGCCTTGCCAGACGCTGCTCAGCAGCTCGTTAGCCAAGTTTACTTATAACGTATGCTGGTAACGTTTGTTGTTGTTTCTGTAGACTGTATTTCTTTTTTTTTGAGAGCGTAATTAAAGACCCTACGCATTATGTCTAGCTCAATCTCGACTCATTCTCACTGTTTACCTGCAAATTAAAGTAAACTGTGCAGGTAATTAACATTTTTTATGTACTTTTTCATTAAGGCAATGAAACAACAAAAAATACAACAAAAACAACGATAACAACAATACAACACATAATTAAAACGTTGATTTATACGACAGATAATAAATTAAAGAATGTCAGTTCTTGTGTGCCGGAAAAGCAGCTGAAAAGTGCGGAAAAATGCTGGAAATTGCGAACGTTCGAGTTCTTTGACAAATGTGTCATTTAGTGAAATGCAAAACTTAAACTTATTTTTAAAATACGTAACTATCGTTGGCAAAGTTTTTAATATTTAATTTAATTTTCGGCCAAGTTGTTAAGTGGAACAAGGTAAACATTTGAGCAGGGTCTGACCTGCTTGTGCCGGA
This sequence comes from Chymomyza amoena, assembly GCA_037043745.1. Classification (NCBI taxonomy): domain Eukaryota; kingdom Metazoa; phylum Arthropoda; class Insecta; order Diptera; family Drosophilidae; genus Chymomyza; species Chymomyza amoena. The sequence continues at coordinate 160,202 of JBAMAX010002814.1, read as the reverse complement.
AATCGATTTCCATTAAAATTTTACGATTTAATAATGCCCTTTTATTGTGATAATTTTATATATTTTTAAGAGCAGTTTTCGACTCCCATTTTGACTTGAGAATAAAATAAAACTTTTAAATATTTTCTACAGATATTATTTTTTATGCTGGCTCCACATTTTGTTATCGATGGCTACTTCGATATTTTCGATTTAGCAGTACAAAGACTTCGGCCGGACCACTGTGCCTGGGTCAACCGTCCATACGTTGATATATTTTCATATTCCCAAATCGGAAACGGAATCGAAAACCGGAACAGCGTTGCATGTCACATTATTTTCATTTTTTTTTTCATATTGATTAATTTCACTTGGCTCTACCCAATGCGCATTAATTTTTAAACATTTTTAAATTGCGCCTTATTGGCGTGCATATAAATGAGCCATGTGACGTCATACAGTCAGTCAGTCACTCAGTCAAGTTTTTATTTCATTTTCATTTTTGGCCTCTTATAGCTAGCGGCTTTAGTCGTCAGAGCAAAAGAGACACAAACCCACTCAGTCTGGGGGCGACTTAAACAAAATGAAGCAATCAGCCAAAGAAAAAAAAGCAACAACAAAACGCATTCAACTCGGCTTCAATCAAACTTTTCCAATAAAGTCTTTAGCCTAAAGACAAAGAATATATCAAGCAATCAGCCAAAGGGCTGAGACTCGAACAACTTGAGGCATAATTTATGGCCCGCATTTTAAAATTGTTGCTGAAATTGCTCTCTAGCGCATATCAGAATAGATAATTTTCGACAAAAGCGAAAAGAGAAAAATCGAAAAAATTACAAAAAAAAAGTTAGCTGGCCACACTTTTATTTCTTTGCCACGTGTGCCGGGAAAAGTGCGAAATTTAACTTTGCTGATTACACCGCGGAGACCTCCAAACACACCCAAACAAATTCACCAGGCAGCCATACTGGAAATGGGCGCCATGTGCATTGTCTGTGCTTGGGATTGGGTTTGGTTTTTGGTTTGGACTGCTCTATAGATACTACTATGGAACCTAAATGTGGTAATAGAGGCGAGTTTGTTAATAAAAAGGGCAACCTCGAAATGAAAAATATCTACGCTTTGTTGTTGTTGGGAAATTGACTTAATCTAAAATAAAAGTTTAGTGTTGAGACACGCACACACACACACACACACGCAGGCGGAACAAATGGGCCGATTAGTGAGGGGATATGTCGACTAGTTAATGCTCTTTATTGGTGGCTAAGTAGCCATGTATTCATATTGGTGTTGTAAGCCTTTTTGAGGCGCTGGGATTTATAGGTTCGAAGCGATACATTTTTGGGATTAAGTTTTCAGTTTCCACATGAAATGTTTTGTTGGGAGATTTGGAAAAGATATTCTTGTATATACCATTATATGCTAACCTATAACTCTCCTTAACGATTTTAAAGATTGTAGCTTTTTCCCTTAAATGTTAAAAGGCCTCAGGCCTTCGCTTTTAGGCAAAAGGCCAAAAAATTTAAACTTTTTCTAAGAAATTCCAGCAGTTTTGAATCCAATGTTAAAAAAATATTGCCATGTAAAGATTATAAATAGGAAATGGCAGATCTTCATCTATAATAGTTGTATCTTTGTATGTAAAAAAAAGGTATTATTTTTATTTTTCACGTCCAAGCTTTAACCTGGAAATTTGAGGGGAATAGTTCGCATGAGACGTTTTTATTACCCATGCTCCACCTAGCACTCTTTTGTATTGTAAAACCTTCTGCGTCAAAATATGACTTATGTCTAAAATTTGGGTATAATTTAAGATCTTAAGTAATACATGTCATCTCATATATCATGTAATACCACCAACTTTTATGGTCGACCAGAAAAATAAGTCATTAATCGATATATGGGTTTATTAAGTGTGGTTAAAACGTAATCTTCTAGTATTATTGTAAAATTATGGCCTAATAGTAAACAAAGCCCCGGAATCAGAAACCGAAGATCGATAGAAAAGTCCGAATAATCGATATATCGCTTAGTGAGGTTAAGAGACAAACTTCTAAGGTTAATATACTACTATTGTCTTCTAAAACACGGAACCCCGGATATAAGATAAAAAATCAGAATCATCAATCAATATATCAATTTCTTAAGTGATGCTTGAAGAAAATATACGTAGAATTTACTTAGTTTCAAAAGACGATTAATCGATCGACAAATCGATTTGTTTATTGAGGACAGGAAGCAAACAAAACAAAGAAAGGAGCCCCGGATATAAGACAGAAAGATCGGTATCATCGATTAATATACCGATTTCTTTAGTGATGCTAGAAAGAAATATGAAGAATTTATTTAGTCTTAAATTCTGCTGCAAACTCATCGAATTCTGGATAGATGCAAAGAAATAATGATTTAAAATAACAGATTAATATATGGATATATCGCTTTGTTTGGTGAGATCAAGAAGCAAACTTCTAGTGTTAACATTCTACTATGGTCTTCTGAGGAAACGAAACCCGCATTTAAGATAGAGATACCGATACATTGATTTCTTTAGCGATTCTAGAAGGAAATATGAAGCATTTATTTAGTCTTTTATTCTTTTTGAAAATTCATAGAATCCTGGATAGCGGCACAGAAATAGTGATTGAAAAAAGGCGAATAATCTATCAATATTGTGGACTTCTAAAGAAACGAACCCCGGATATAATAAAGGAATTAGAAACCGAAGAACGATAGAAAGACCGGAATCATCTATCGAAATAACGATTTCTTTTGGGATGCAAGAACGAAATATGAAAAAATTTTAATAAGTTTTCATTTTTTTGAAAATTTATAAAAACCGACTAATCGATGGATGTAGCGATTTCTTTTAGTAAGGTCAGGCAAAAATTATCAAGGATTAACATACAATTATGGCCTTATATAGAATGGAATGGATATAAGAACAGAATTATAAGCGGAAGCTCAAAAAATAAGTCCGAATAATCGATAGATTTCTTTTGTAAGGGCAGAAGTAAAAATATTGGGTTAACCTAATCCTATGTTCTTCCGGCAAATTTTTATATACCCTTATAGATGCCCAGAAATAGAAATGGATAAAACTACCGATTAATCGATCGATATATCGATGTTTTTATCTTCAAGAGGTCTTAAACTCAAATTTATATGTTCAAAACACAAATTTCTTTAGCACTTAAGATACTCCTTATACTTGGTTTATAGGGCATAATCAAACTGTGTTAGATATACAAAAAGGCAAAAGCCACTAACGATATCTTTTATGACTGTATGCGTAGTCGATGTGGCAAACGAGTTGGTAACACTATCACACGCATACAGATAAGCACACACACAGATACTCACACACACACACACTCACACATAGTAGAAAGGTGCCTCACATGGCAGCATGTTAATTTCCCAGGAAACGCACGATAAAGTTGAATGCTTTTTCGAAAAACTATTTGACTTTGAGCAAAGGGTAGATCAGTCGAGTTTGTGCAAAGCACACACTATATACCATATATTACATACTTATGTACATATGTATATAGTAGTAGTGGCACAAGCTAACTTTTTAAACGCAAATACAAACAAAACAGCAGCTATATATAATACTAAAGGAAGGTGTGCCTGTACATATGTACAGCATTATATACATACTCACATATGCAAAGCAGCTGCCTTTGGCTTGGCCGGAAAATGCGCTTGAATTAAATCAAATAAAAAAGTTTTAATAAGGAAATAAATTTTGGAAAATGCTGAAAAGGCAGCAAGATTTACGACGCAAAGCAGATAAATTTCCACAAATACATATGCACTAAATGCGTATTAGAAAGCTGCCATACACACACACAAGCACTTGCCATATGGAGTTAGTTGCAAATAAAATGGCAGTTCATGTATATATTCATTATCCACTCGGTATTTATTGCAAATTGAAGCAACTATAAACATAAATGTGCTCTTATATACCAGAGACGAGAGATGGTAGCTGCTGCATAATCCTTGGCAATTACTATAAAATAAGCAAACAAATTTTATACACAAAATAAAGCCTGGCTACAATATGAATACATAAAAGATGATAAAGGCAAGCAAGAAGCTCAAATTATTTTAGATTTCAAATCTAACTAAATCGATGCCAAAAGTTGCATCTGAAAATGAAAAAAAAAGAAAAACTGATGGCAAACTCCATTAGATGAAAATCTGCAGCATTGTTTGCAGTGCAAAATTTGCACAAAACCCGAAAATCAAATTCGATTTTTCAGCGAATGAGTGATTTGGTAAAAGGCAAACGAGGGCGATAAATGTAATGAAAAGGAGGAACTCACGAAATTGAAAAATGAAGTGCAAGAAAAACGAAATTCCCATCGCCGAAATGAACTTACCCTTAAAACTATATAGGTGGGATAGGTTGAACTAGTGAGAGGGAAAGCGAGTATTTTTGGAAAGGTTTTCAAATATTTTAGATTTTCGTACAAGATTTTAACAAAAATATGTATTTATTTTGAGCAGCCAAATCAGGCTACGAAGCTTTTATAATCTAGAATTACTCTCTACTTTATAATTATGTAAATAAATAAGTAATTTTGAGAAGCCGCTTTACTTTATAGGTTAGGTTAGGTTGTGCAGGCAGCTCGTGACTGAGATCACTCAGAGACCATGAGGTCTATTGGTTGCCTAATTAAATGAAAGGGAGGAAAGAAATTAAAGAAAGAGAGGGATTCGACGATCAAAAACTGTAGGGTATCCCTAATCGCCTAAGACTATCATGTTGCAGAACCATTGTTAGGATTCGACAAAAGCAGCCTGATCTGCTATGAGCACATAAGCTAGACTTCCCAGATCGTTAAAGAAAGGTTTACCCAGAAACTGGGTTAGTCTTTAAGAAGCGCCGGGCAGTTGCATAGCAGGTATTGGATGCTTTTTGTCTCTTCCTCATCTCCGCAGCTGCGGTAGAAATAGCGATGTTGAACTTGCAACCTCTCAGCCATATTGCCTATGGTGCAGCGCCCCGTTACAACGCCTACCACCATCCCAGTTCCGTTTTTATGGAAGCGCAGGAGTTCAGATGTTTGCTTTGGATAATATCTCGGCCAGGGTGCACGGGAGATGTGACAACCGGACACCTTGTCCCATTCTAGAGCTCTTGTCGACCAATGAGCTCTCCCAGATTCGCGACACGACGTCCTGAATGGTATTTTTATGTCCGTGACCGCAAGGTTAGCTGCCAGCGCTGAGACGTTCCTGGCGCACCCGTCCGTCTCCTCGTTGCCAGGGACACCTGAGTGACCAATAACCCAGCAGAGGCCTATTGAGGGTGATGGATACGTTTGAACTCAAGCGTCGTGTTTCGGATCAGTTTACTCTTAATGGTATGTGATGACAGAGCTTTAATTGCAGCCTATCGACTAGAATTACAATGTTCCTTGAGCTTCCGTTCAAGGTGCCAATAAGTCTAGCCGCTGGCAGGCTTCGTATATCTGCGCTTGAAAAACCTGTAAGGGAGGCGGAATGAAAGCTTCGTCGAAAGCTCTTCAGAGAAGATGCCTGCTTTTGTGCCTTCATCTATCTTCGAGCCATCAGAATAGATCTTCAACTCGTACCCTTTTAAGTGGGTTCTTTGCATTTAATCTTCCCTCTCCGTTAACACTGCGACAAATTTGTCATTCTCTTTCCGCTAGAGCTCTAGTCGACCAACGAGCTCTTTCAGATTCGCGACACGACGTCCTGTAATGGTATTTTTATGTCCGTGACCGCAAGGTTAGCTGCCAGCGCTGAGACGTTCCTGGCGCACCCGTCCGTCTTCGAGCCATCAGAATAGATCGTCAACTCGTACCCTTTTAAGTGGGTTCTTTGCATATAATCTTCCCCCTCCGTTAACACTGCGACAAATTTGTCGTTCCATTTCTGAACCCTGGAGCAATATTCACTATCCCCGGTCTCGGCAGGTACGCCAAACTCAAGTAAGATACTGCTAAGATAACCATCATTTGCCTTATGAAAATCAAAGGTTATAACATTGTATGAATTGTTCCTTGGTCGCTACTGAGGCTAATAGGGACGAAACGAAATTTCTTCAATCATTTCTGCTTATGCAACACTCCATTCGCATTTCAAAACGACGAAATTTAACTAAGGGAAAATAATTAAAAAAAAATAAGGTTGTAAATCCCAATTTAACACGCGTCTTGAATATTTAATATCTAAAAGACATTACATTTTGTTCATAGATAACAATGATACATTCTTAGCTTTTTGCGAGACTCGGAGGCAGTGGGCAATCCCATTCCTTCATAGATAACAATGATACATTCTTAGCTTTTTGCGAAACTTGGTGGCAGTGGGCAATCCCATTCCGCTTTTCCGATTTACTTTTTAGCTGAGGATGTGGAATGCTGCACCGAGTTGATCCTCTCCAAGATAGCTGCGGTAATTTCTGCCGCTGTTGCAGGTCGATTTAATTGACGCATTACAGACAGGATCAATTGCAATAGTACTGCATCGTAGTTATTGTCCATTTTTCGTTCAATAAAATTTTGTTCTTAAAATGAATGTTCTATAAATTTAAACTGTAGTTAACGAAAACTATAAAATCAATGTGTACCTGGATGAATATTTAGGAAATACTTTTTTGATATAGTCGACTAATTTTTATGAAGACTTGCAAAAAGGATACTTGACTGCATTAGGCAATTTGCAATAATCGGATATCGAAGCTTAAGCCGTCGGGGCATAGGAAGTTGTAGCGAGTACCACCGATAGAATCCGGAGCAATCGTTGCCCAGCAAATGGTAGCCATCTGTGGCACCATCTCTTTTGCAACCATTGTCAAGGTCATTTTGATCAATCTGAGTACGCAAGACATATATTTGATGGTATGTTATTTAGCAAAGGATAGGGTTTGCCACAACTTCCCCGGAAATCATTAGTGTCAATGGTAAGTATCAAAGCACCAAACAGAATTCGCGAATTTAAGATATTGCATGAAAACGCAAGCTGTCATATTCGATGTGAAAATTTTGATATCAGAAAAAATATTAAATTGAACTCTTTATCAAGGGAAAACTTGAAAAATTGCTTCACAGAGTAAGATTTCGACAAAGTTAGTTGTATTCCTCAAATGTGCTCTCAATGCAGCATTTACAATATAACTATTATTATTATAAATTTTACTAAAGTTAACAAAAGATTAAGCTTTCAATATTTTTCAGCTCGATGTAGATTTAATTGCTGTTCTTTCACTGTAAAGAGCTTACAAAATACGTCGAGGGTTGTCATCTTGTCGCGATGAGGAGGCTCAGTAAGTGCAATGATCCTGCGAGCGTTGTCGGCGGTAACCTAGTTACCGGTAGGGCCTCCCAAGCCGATAAGCTTAAAGGTGAGCACCGAAGCTAAGAACAATCCAACCGGTAGCGCCTGTCTGCAGGTTAGCAGCGGCTACAGCGAGCGTCTGATTTGCAGCAAGCGGCTCGCGATATAAACGTGTACCCAAGGGCGCGTCCATCAGCCTGTTTGTTGAATGGAACACAAAGGTAGCAGCCCTACCATTGGACTAGAAACCCTGGGCTAATCACCCATCTTTTCGAAAATACCTGATTACTGAAACCAAATTTTGGCCCTACGCTCCATTCGGAGTTAGAGGAACTTATATGTATATATATAGACTGAAATGTCATAAATTTTAGTTTGTTCTGCATTTCTGCAAATCTGCCCTTCTGCATTTCTGCTTTTCCTCCTTTCTCCATTGTAGTATTCGAAATGGAAGTCTTGATATTAGAAAAAATTTTAAAAGTGACCCTTTTTGAAGGTAAAACTTGAAAAAGTTCTTCGAAGCTGAGGGCTAAGTTCCTTAAATGTGCCCTATGTAAGGGTATCCACAAAAAAAGGCAAAAATCCCGAGCGACATACAATTTCTCTAAACAAATACAACGGAATGTGATGATTTCCGTTTATTGTACATATGCAATTTGGCAGCAGCACTAATCCGTGTATGTGTGTGAGAAAGTTGTTTATATATATATATGTATATATATGTATAAAGAGCACATAACAAAAACAAAAACATAATGGCAATTTTTCCCGCATTGTGCAAGAAAAAAGAGCGCTTTACTTTTTTGCTTATTTGCTTTTGTTGCTTATTTGTAGCTGTTTGTTGTTGTTTGTCGTCGTCGTTGTTGTTGTTGTTGCTGTTGTTGTCGCCTGCGATTCTCTTGACATTTTGAGCATAGTTTATGCTCCATGGTCATGCTTTGCTCTGCTCCAATTTGCTCTCTCATTACATTATTTCTTATTATTTATAGTGGCAGCTTTGGCAGCAAACACGCTGACCTTGTTGGCAACAACAAAGGGGAGCGACAATAGCAGGGAGGGGCTGAGTGAGGACAGCACTAGAGAGTGAGAAAGAGTATGTGTGGTAACGGAGGAAACTGCAATATGAGAGCATTATGAAATGTTTGTTTGCTGAGGGGATTAAAAAAAACTTTTTTTTTGCGCTGCTTCGAATATTTTATTTATTTTTATTTCTCTTTTATTTTTGCTTGTTTTTTGTCTTTCTCTACGCTTTTTATGTTTTGCACTTGCATTTGAATAATTACACACTTTTGCTTTCATTTCATTTATGCGGACATTGGCGTTGCTTTATTTTGCAGCTCTCTCTGTGCTCATAATTAATTAAAATATTCAAACGAGGGGGGGGAGCGTAAAAGCGATAAGACCTGGCCAGCCAGGCGGCCATTTTGAAAATTTTAGCGACTAGGCCCAAAGCACACAACGGACAGATAAAAAGACAACGTAGACGCAGGACTTAGCCGCTGATCCGCCATTGCGAATGCCAACTAACAATGTGACCAGAGTTTATCATGATTTGCCTTTAGCGCTGCTTCGCCTTTGACTTTGCACAGCGCCCTCTACATCTCACACTGTCTTGCTGCGTGTGTCCTGGCAATGACTTCTTGAACTTTTTGTCAGAATATTACTACGCTTCGGTAAAAAGGATTACGGCCTGATGCCGTGTCCCAGCTCGCAGTCAGTCTGTCCTTTGCCGACTTTTGTCTTTTGTCTACGCCTTTGCGTGTTGCCATCAAACAAAAAAAAAAAAAAGAAGAAAATAATAAGGGACTTTTTGATGGCGTTCGGCAATGTCCTGGCACTTAGCTTGCCCACATTTGTTTGACAACTGCTGCTTGACTTCCCGACATCTCGTAAGGGCCAAGCTGCTGAGCTGCTCCTGTCCATGGACCCGACCCTCTTGCGCCATTTTGCATGCACTGCTCCCGAGCGTTTTGTCAGCATTCGCTGTAATTAAAGCAAAAAAAGTTAATTTTTTCATAGCACGCTTCTAGGCTGCTGTAAAGATAGTGTAATTTTTCGGTGTCCCTGATGCTGGCAGGGCTGCCCTTAACGGCGCTGTTGTTATTTTCACAGGCGCCCTCGCTGTTTGTGTATGTGTGTATGTTTGTGTGTGTGTGTTAATTCCGGAAAACTCATTATTTTTTAAATGAAACTCTTGCTTTGTGCTTTGAATAGTCGCACTGCGTGCAAGTCAGCTCATATTACAATATACAGATACAGTGGGACTTTTACAAAGGCGCTGGCTAAATAAAGAAGTTAAGTTGGCTGGTAGTTTTGTTTAGGAACTTAAAAGAGTTGGAAAATTGTGTTGAATTTGCTGTCGAAGCAGTTTTTCGCGGCACGGTGAGAGACTTAGTTTTTCCTAAAAAATTTAGTAAAACTTCACTTTTAATCACAAAAAGTCAACTGGTTCCAGAAGAGTTAGTTCCCAAATATTTGAGAAAAAATTGGCTGTTCTCAAATTACGTGACGCGTTCAGGGGCAGTGGGGTCCTTAAAATACCATAATAATGAAGTCTAGTTAGCTGGTAGTTTGTTTAGGAACTTAAAGGAGTTAGAAAATACAGTTGAATTTGATGCAGAAGCAGTTTTTTGTGGTATGAGAAAAAGAAATCAGTTTTTCATAAGAAATTTAACAAAACTTAGCTTTTAATCAAAAAAACTCAACTGGTTCCAGAAAGTTAGTTCCCAAATACTTGAAAAAAATATATAGCTTAGTTGCCGTTCTCAAATTACGTGACGCGTTCAATGGAAGAGGGGGTTCTCAAAATACCACTTGACCGGATGAGAGTCTTCGTTTATGCCATGCAGTCAATAAAATTCGGAAGGTACATTTTTTAGTTGTTGGTCCCAAACATTGGTCTAAACTTTTTGGAACTTTTTTGTTACAAATGCAACGAATGACGACTTGACAATTACGGAGGAGGGATCTTCGCATATACTATGGTTGCTCACAAAGGAGGGGAAAGGTTCAAAAATTCTCAAAATTGGGTCACGCTCCCAAAAGGGTACGGCCTCTTTAGCTTTGAAAGAAGTTCATTTAAATACTTCTAGAGACTAAAGCACTATATTGGATTTGCTGTCAAAGCAGCTTATCTGGGGTTGAATCTTAGTTTTTCATAAAAAAACAATCTTACAAATTTCCATTATGAAAACAATAGGATTTTTTTGTACTTTGTATTGACGAGTTCTGCGTTCGGTATTGGCAGTTCGCCACTTTTGCGATCTTCTGACAACTTTAAAAAAAATCTCAGCATGAGAATCACTTCTCACTTTTTTGTAATTTTTTTTTTTAATGCTGAAACTTTTCCCTTATATAAAAACTAAGTCTCATCTCTGGAGATTTTTCATCGACGATGTTTCCTTCTAGTGAGCTTTATTTTCCATTTGTGAATTGGATGAATTTATACTCAGGGCATCCTGCCAATTAAGTCCTCAAAGGAAATTGAACTAGTCTTTTTGTGCAGAGTTTTCTTGACACTTGGTCAATCCTTCAATTCTTCATAGATTTAATCTTATATAGCCTTTATACTTCCACCCTTTCCTTCCTCCAAAGAGTTTCACTTATTTATCATTACAGCTCTTCCTTCTTTTTTAACTTCTTCAAAAGTCGTTCGTCTAAATCCTGAACACCTTATAATCCTGTTTCGGCAGTGCTACCACTCTCTCATTTCACTTACTCTCTTTACTGTGAATCTCTACTTTAGTCAATACTCAATTCAGCCTGCCATTCGGGCAGCAGCTTTATTAAGACCATTCGGCAGAGTTCTCTTGATACTTAATCAATCTGGGTTCTTACATAATCTTATATAGCCTTAACACTTCATCCTTTTCCATCACCATGGGGCTTCCATTACAGTTTTTCCCTTGATTTTAACTTATTCAAAAGTCATGCATCTAATTGGTGGAGGCCTCTTAGTCTTATTTCGGCTGCTCAGCTATCAAGGAACTCTCACTTCACTTACTGCCTGCCCGATTTTCGCTAATATTCATTTCAAACTGCCATTCTTGATACTTAGATCATAGGCTTAATCCATAATCACAGAGTACAAAGATAGTCCTTAAACGAACATTCTGTTCCAGAGTCTAAAAATATCTACTTGATTATCTTTACAGTTTTTCTAAGTAACTGAAAATACTCTCATATATTTGGTTAAGATAAGCAAATTCTTCTCTCGCCTACTCCGCTCTTGCAGTGTCTCCACGAAGTACTTTTCGGCAAAGGTTTTTCTCTCCCTCAAAGGGAGGGCTCTCAAGAAACTACTAAGTCACCTTACTCACTTTACCATGGAACTCAAACTAGCCTTCAAGGCTATCTTAACCCTTTTCGAACCCTTTTACATTTCCAAATGGCTCTCAAAAATCTACAAACCTTTTTTAAAGCCACTTTAAGCACTCTCACTGCCTGCCAATTGCAACTCTCCCGCAATTAAGTCCTCACAACGAGGTCACACTGTACCCATTTAATATGCATGTTTGTGACTAAGTTTGCCCTTGTGCTGATCCCAGTCGCAATTAACTCAAGAAAATAATTTGGTTGCAATGACAAGTAGAAATGTAATATTTTGTGTACATTTTTTTTCCATTCTATTCCTATTTTGTGCTGCCATTTTTGTACTACAACTACTACGTCATTTAGTCCATTTGAAGCTCAAAATGGCGTCCAAGTTGCATACATAATGACCGAGTAAATAGAATTTTTAATGCGAGACATTTTCTGGCATGTAAACTATTTTCAACCCTACAATAGTAGCTGCTGTCGGAAACTCTTACCCAGTTTGGAAACTCTGTTCTTCGCGTAGACTCATTTGTATGCCAATTGCATTTATGCGTTTCAGCTGACTGCCAAGTAGCAGCAGCTCTCTTGGCCCAGAATCTTTTCAAGCTTTTTTGTGCCAAATAGCGAATAGTAGCAGCATTTCATTGTCATGCAATAATTATAAATTTGAATTGAAAATCTTCAACAGCATTTGGAATAATGCAACTCCAAGCAATTCCAAAGTTGTGCATTTTGTTTTCAAAGTAATTTTACATGACTTTACTACGTAACACGTTGCACCAGTCATCCTCCCAGCCCCCAGACCCCCTGCAGCTTGCCACATCTCTCTATAAAGTCGGGCAATGGCGATGCCACTGGGGCGTTAAGATTTTCTTGGAAAATAGCTTGCCACTTGGCATTTTCCGACAACAGACTTGAGACTGGCGCCGTTCTATGCCGCAGGTGAGGGTAATTGAAATGTTTTTGCTGCCAGCAACAGCTTCAGGGTGTCGAAGAGGGGGCTTCTTGGCGGGCGACACTTGCTAGGCATACGCCAAAGAGTTTAATGAACCAGAACCATGCATGCACCATATTCCACATACTTAGACATAACCACACACACTCGTTCCGACAAATTCCAGATGTGTGCATGTTTTATAGAAATAGCTTTGCCGGGATTTGTTTAGTTTTAATACGTACTCCATTCAAGAAGCTGCATTTTCACATACTCCGGGATGTGTAGGGAGCTGGGAGTAAGGCAAGCGAGCTTGGTAAATTATGTGATTTGTGGGGAGTATTGATGGGATTGATGGGTTGCAAGATTTCCGCTAATCCAGAAATTATAGGGAGTTAAAAAGATAATAATTTATCTATAAAAACATTACTTTTACTTTCCTTGTGGTCCCGGCGCACACAAACCTGAACAGATTTTGTATTTCGTACCTTTTTCAAATTAGGAGCTAAATCATGTATTCTTTTAATTTTCCTTCGTTTGCTCGAAAAATACTAAAAGTTTCAAAATTGTGATTCGAAATTTTGATTATTCGAAGTTTAATAAAATTTTGAAGTTTCATGCAAAATGTTGATTTTTTGAAATTTAATTTGAAATTTTATTGTTGAAAGTTTTGAATTTTTTTAAATTTTGTTCGTTCGATTCTGCAAAATTGGCTTATTTCAAATTTTGAGTTTTTCGAAGTATCACATTCCAGAAAAAAACTTTTCTTATATAATAAAGAGAATATAAACCTCGGGATTTTAGAATTTTGGATTTTTAAAGGTTTCCTCGCAATTTTGATTTTTCGAAGTTTCATTCAAAAATTTGATTTATCAGTTTCATACCAAATTTAAATATTTCTGTATCTATTTTCTTATAAGAAGTTCTGATTTTTCGAAGTTTCACATCGAAATTTTGATTTTTCAAAGTTTTATTCGAAATTAAGATTTTTCGAAGAGCCATTCGAAATTTGGGTTTTCTAAGTTGATGTCGTTCAAAATCTAGTTGCATGCAAAATATTTTCAATTTCATTCGAAAATTTTGAATTTTCGAAATTTCATTTTCGAAATTGGATTTTTCTGTTTTATACAAAACCAGTTTCTTCGTCTATCTAAGAGTAAAAAAATTTCAGAGACTTTAAGAGCATATAGAGCTGAAAATTTATAAAAAGATGCGTATAATTGTGAAGCAGATAAACATTTTCGAATCAAATCGATATCTTGCCGCCTACTCAAGAGCAATTTCACGGTTTACTTCTTTTCATGTGATTTCTGCCGATGTTTTATGAGTTACTTTACTAAACCAATATGGATAAAACTCCAACAAATGATAGATCATCAAAGTCGGCCCAGCCGTACCTGAGTTATAAATTGTGTAACTTACATAACTCTCTTTTAAAGTATACATAGATTTTGATTTTCGAAGTTACATTTAAAATTTTGCTCAAGATTCGTTTTATACGAAATTTGAAATTTTCGAAGTTTTATTCGAAATTTTGATTTATCGATGCTTCCATGAGTGATTAGCCACAAAAAAGAGTGTGTCCAGATAAAAACTTTGTGCATATATATTATATTACGGATAGTCTTTCCTAGACCATTACAGGACGTCGTATCGCAAATCAGGGAGATAGCTAGAGCTTTGGCGGAAAGAGAATGGAATATGGTGTCCTGTTGTCGCATCTCCCGAGCATCGAGGACCGATCTGAGCTCCTGCGTTTATATAAAAACGGAACTAGGTGGTGTGGTAGGCGTTGTAACGGGGCCCTGCACCATAGGCAATATGGCTGAGAGGTTGCAAGTTCCCTATCACGATATCTGCCGCAGCTGCGGAGATAAGGAAGAGACAGAAAGCATCCAACGCCTGCTATGCGACTGTCCGGCGCTTTTTAAAAGACGTACCCAGTTTTTGGGTAAACGATTTTTTGAAGATCTGGGTAGTCTAACCTATGTGTGCATAGTGGATCTGGCTGCTTTCATCGAATCCTTATAATGGTTTTGCAACTTATCTGATTAGGGATGTAAAATTTTTGATCCCCTTCACAATCCCTCCCTTTCTTTAATGTCTTTCGTCCCCTTCTTTTAATTAGGCAACACAATGGATCTCATGGTCTCTTGGTGATCTCAGTCACTACCTCAGCTGCCTACTCAACCTAAGCTAACCTATAATAGAGATAAAAGAAACCTCCAGATGATACAATTCAAACCATTTATCAGACTAGAAAACTCTGCCACATTTCCTATCGCCACTTTCTTAAATACATCAAATCAACTTAAATAAGCGCTGCTTTAAAAATAGATAAAGACTCCCCAAAGACCCCTATATTTTGGCTACCCTAAAAATCTAACTTTATTTTATCTCCAACATCTTAAAGTAGAAATTTCAAATTGATTTATTGCTTGTAAGCTAATCAATAAAATAAAATTTAAATATTTGCCATATGCTAGACAGCTCTGTCTGTGTGGCCCATTTGTTTGAAGTTCACGCAATGGCAATTTACGCATATGTGTGTGTATCTATGTGTTTGTGTATGTGTGTATCTAAGCCCGTGTCGTTTGCTGTTTTGAACTTCAAAGTTCTAAACACTTCACAAAAATTCAATGACAATGTCAATAAACTGGCACTCAAAGCGCGCAACAGCTGCGTCCAAGTGGCAGAAGCTGCAAAGCGCGCAACCAGCATCAACACATACACCCTCCTCTCCGAATCTCCCACACACAGGCACGCTCTCTCCCACTCTTATGGTCACACGTATGCTGCTGTGACGTAGGCAAACATTTGCTTTTTATGAGCACAGCGCATATTGAGCTCATTGAGTGCGCTAAATTGCCATATGGAAATTGTAAATAGCCAAGTGAAAACTTTTCTTTCTTTTCTCCATGTAATAAAAGCCTGCTTAGAGCTCTCTACATAAAGAACACATTTAATTGAAGTTTTTATATGATGGCTTTGCAGCTGTCTTTTTGACCAGGCTTTTACTTAGTCTAAGCCATATACCAAACTGTCCATGTTAATGGCTGTCATAAAATGCATAGAATTGTTGAGCGCCTGGGGAGTCACTAGTGGCATATGCCAACTAAAACTAGGACGAGATAGCCAGCTTTTTAGAAACAAAAATCCCTGTTCAATGTTCAATGCATTGAGCCCAATGCATTGGCCAAGCCAAATGCGAACTTGCAACTTTTTGGCCAAATATCCATTGAGGTCAGCCAGCAAGCAGCAAGCTCAGCATTTAATAGCAGGCAGCAGAGTAAGCGAGATCCCGAAACTTTTTAGATATCAAGGCATAACAAATATAACAACTATCCGAGCCCGTTTCAATTTCTATTATTTGAAGCATACTTTGGGGCGCTTTTGAGCTTGCGGCATCAACCAGCACATTGTTTTTTTTCCAGTTTTTGCTGTTTTTTTTTTTGCTGCCCCTTGCATATGCCAGACACTTTATTGGTTTCCACAGATTTGGCACATTTTATGTATTTCTACGTTCATTTATCGGTTTTGGCTTTGCCGGCTCGCAAAATAAAAAATATAAGAAAGAAGTTGCTATAAAAATTGTAGGTTTGTTTTGCGGTTCTAGCAATTTTGAGCAGGCGGCAAAATCGCCTTAGAAAAAAATTATTTGATGCCCACGGCTTTTACTTGAACCAGCCAAAATGTTGGCCAGCTAGGGTTGCCAATGTTGCCAATGTTGCCAATGTTTGGGCCATATTTTATAGTGCAGTGCTTTCTGGTTTAGACTTTTTGTTATGCGTTCAGCAGTAGCTTTTTGTAGTATTGTAAAATTATAGGGTAAAAGGTTATGTTGATTTTGTAGGGTGTATGTAACAGGGAGCAGAAGAAGAAGTTCTGATAATTTTAAGGCAATTGTAAAATTAGCAGAGTAAAGTCCTTAGCTAAGGCCAACAAATTTTCCCAAGTATACGATGCCCTCTTTCAAAAATCTGAAGATCTGACTTCCTAAGCTTTACAGACAAAATTTAATAGTTATAAAAAGCTGTTTCTGAATACTTACAAAATCCTACAAGAAAATATAAAAAATTATGAAAAGATATTGCCGACTTTAAGACACCTTATTTATTAAAAAGTGTCGAATGGATCCATCATATTGAAGCTATTCGGCTTTAACATAAACTATTAGTACTACTTAAAATCGTTAAACACAAAATTCTGAGGATTTTCCTTCGAAATTTTTTTTGGTTAATTCTCCTGCTTTGATAATTATTTAATAATTCCTATTAAATATAAAAAATATGAAAAAAAATTCTTTTCGAATTGTTCGATTTTTTTTTTTTTAATTACACAGCCACACAAAAAAATATATTTTTTCGGGTCTGGAGGTCAGACTACATGTTTTCGGGGTCGCTGAATCCGAATCCGAGGTTCAGAAAGCCCCAGCACGTCAGGGCTCTGACATAACCTTAAAAACCTCATACAACATTTTATTCGAGTCCGGTGGTCAGACCTGCAGACAAGGCTGTCTGGAAAAAGGTTGAAAGGGAACTTAAAGTGGCACTTCAGACATTCAGTCAGAAGTCATTCGACAGAAGAATAGAGGCTCTGGACTATAAACTTGATTCTGGATATAACCTATGGAAAGCGACCAAAAATACATATAAAGAGACAACCCTATCGGTTATTTCCGCTAAGGCGTCATGATGGTAGTTACTGCTCAAATTCAGAGGAACAAGCAGATACATTTGCTTAGCACCTTGAAGAGCGATTTACGCCTTTTAAACTGGCCACGGATGAAGAAGTAATCCAAACTCTCAGCATCATTGACATAACATTGAAACATAACAAAATTTCCTAAGTCAAAGGCCCCAGGTCATGACGCAATATGTCATGCTACCCTACAAGCCTTACCGAGGAAAGCTCTTCTTTTTATTACACTGATTTTTAATGCAATAATAAGAACACAACACTTCCCTGCCCAATGGAAAATAGCTCTCATTACTATGATCAGGAAACCTGGAAAAGATGAGTCGGACCCAGAATCCTACCGTCCAATAAGCCTCCTCCCCACTCTTGCCAAAGTTTGGGAGACGTTGTTTATTATGTGATTTTTGGCCGCTGAATCCGAATCCGAGGTCCAAAAAACTCACTTTGGTGTACCTATCCGCCACGCGCAATTGTAAAATATGACTATACCTTCAAAAGCGACTGTGGGAGGCCAAAAAGAATATTTTTATCCTAAAAATACTATATATCGGTTTTATAAATTAATTCAGAAAACTTTAAAAATATTGGCAACGGTTTAAAAAAATCCTTAAAAAAAATTCGAGCTGCCACAGAAATTTCAAATATATCATTTTCGAACTAATAACTTAATGGGTTGTCACTTTCCAACAAATTTTACAACACTGCAGCAAAGTTGCAACATTGCACAACACGGTTCAGCTAGTATAAATACCTGCCCCACCTCAAAGTTTTCACATTATCGTTCTATCTCGAGTAGAGAAATCACTTTTCAATTATCTTAATATTTTATTTATTATATATTTTTTTACGGATTGTTTTTTTTTACTAAAATTTTTTTGTATTGATTATTTTTGGTATACCTATTAAGCCTCTAAGTAGTGAAATTTTGTTTATTTTTCTAAATTTTAAATTAATTAATTATTTATGTTTAAAAAAATTTTGTTTTTAAGTTAAATTTTTAAGTTAAAAAAGTTAAAGTAACTTTCAAAAAATTGATTGGTGAAATTCTTTGTTAAATAAATTTGTTAAAACTAAAAAAAAATGGATTTTAAAAATTGTTTTAATAAATTATGTATATTTTTTTTTAATATTAGGGTAAGTTACTGCATTTATTAACATTTTGTTTTAAACTTAAATAAAATATAAGCCTAAAATATTAAAAAAAAATCAAAATTTTTGCTTATCAGAACTTTTTTATTTTAATACATTTTGTAAAACTTAAATAAAATTAAAATTTAGTTTTAACAAAAATTAAATAACAAAAATTTAAAATTTTTTTAATTGAGTGCACAATGCTGGTTTTTAAAGCTGAAATTTCAGCTTAAGAATTTATTTGTGCTTCAGGATTTAAAAAACTATTAGGTCTTTTCTCCCGCAGTTTTTTTTTTTAATTTTAAAAATTATATAAAAAAAAATGGTATCTTATTTATGTTTCAAAGTATTGTCCGTCACTTTCCACTACTTTGGCCCATCTTGCAGGCAACAAACGAATCCCGCGTCGGAAAAATTCTTCATCCTTTGATAAGATCCAAGAATCGATCCATTCTTTCACTTTTTCAAAAGAATCGAAGCACTGGCCCGCCAGGCCGTGTGCCATCGACCTAAATAAATGGTAATCAGATGGAGCAACATCTGGAGAGTATGGCAGGTGAGGTAGAATTTCCCATTTCAGTGTTTCGAGGTACGTCTTGACTACTTTCGCCACGTGAGGTCGAGCATTGTCGTGTTGCAAAATTACTTTTTCGTGTCTATCAGCGTATTGGGGCCGTTTTGCTTTTAATGCCCGACTCAAACGCATTAAATGCGTTCGATAAAGTGCACCAGTAATTTTTTCAGAAGGTTTTAGCAGCTCATAATAAATTACGCCAAGCTGATCCCACCAAATACACAACATGACCTTGGATCCGTGAATATTCTGTCGAGGTGTCGCCGTAGGAGTGTGGCCGGGCAATCCCCATGATGTGCGTCGCTTAGGGTTGTCGTAGTGCACCCATTTTTCGTCCCCAGTAACAATACGATGAAGAAATCCTTTTCGTTTTTGTCTTTCAAGCAGCTGTTCACAAGCAAATAAACGTCGCTCAACATCTCTTGGTTTCAACTGATACGGTACCCAGTATCCTTGTTTTTGGATCATCCCCAGCTGTTCCAGGCGTTTTGATACTGCTTGCTGAGTTACTCCCAATGATTTTGCTAGCTGTTCTTGAGTTTGGCACGAGTCTTCATTAAATAAAGCCTCCAGTTCATTATCTTCAAAAGTTTTTTCTCTGCCACCGCTAATCCGATCTTCAACAACAAAATCACCGCTTTTAAAGCGCTGGAACCACCCGCGACACGTTCTTTCACTAATAGTATCATCACCATAAGTACTTAAAATAACCCGATGAGCCTCAGCCGCCGATTTTTTCATGTTGAAATGAAAAAGTAAAGTCTCCCGCAAATGACGTGAATTCGGTTTATAAGTTGACATATTTAATTAAGTGTAACAATATGAAGCAAACAAAAATTAACTAATATCGATGTAAGGTTATATTTATCGATGTTAAAACTGATGGAAAACAGCTGTGATTCATTTATTTGAACTATTACTGGCTACTAGCGCCATCTTTTGGAAAACGGCTGGAGCAACCTAGACTTAATATTTTTTTTTTTTTAAGTCGGGTACAATGTGTCCTTATTCGATTAAAGAGCATATCAAAGTCGTTCCGTTCACACTATACTTTAACGACACATAAGTTTTGTTGCCATTTTCCATTGCTGTTGCCAACAACAAATACAACGACCACTACCACCCCCTCCACCACAATGAAAGGCACGCGCTTTTCTTTCCATTTTTTTTTTTTTTTGTTCTTTTTTTGGAATTTTTTGGTTTAGATTTTGTGTGTGCGCGTTGTAAAAATCATTTTATGAGTTTGCATAAAATTTTGTGGTTTTCACGCCCATGTTTATTGCAATCCGCGCATATGTTGCCATTGTCGGCATTGTCCTGGCATGGAGACGCGTCTCCCCACCCCTATCATAAAATCCGCCGTCTGTCCATTGATTTTATTTTCAGCCACATTTTCACATTTTACTAGGCCAACTCGACGGCGTTGTCTGTCGTGCACTAACTCAGTAACCAAAAAAAAAAAAATTTTTAGTTCTTTTATTTCTTTTATTTTTGCGCAGTTAGTGCAGTTTTTATTTACTCTCTGTTATTTTTATGTGGCACGCATTTCCCGGATTGCTCTTAAATTTAATTAAATTTTTGCCGCTCAAACTCTAAGTGCTTTTTCATAGCATACTTATCGGGGCCCGCTGACACTGACACTGTCATTGTCTTTTGTCCCTGGCAGGCAGACAGGAAGGCAGGCAATTAAAGTGTATTTGAACTTTTGATTTTGACCATTATTGGCAGCCGATTTTAGGGCTTAACCGGATATTGTGGTAGCCCGTATGCATTCTAATGGCCGCCATTGAATGAACATTAAATTTGATTTCCTTAAGCCGTGACACTTTTTACGTCAAAGGCTTTTGTTAACCAATTTCCGTTGCCGTTGTTGACCAATAATAAGCAGATATAAGAGGCTCAGAGATGGGCCGAAATAAAAGCCTGAATTCTAAGGCTGCTGCTTTGGGTTCTTAAATAAAAATAAGCCTAATGAGGGCAATGATGATACAAAAAAATAATGGAAAATGTAGCTGATAAGGATAGTTTTAATAAAAGAGGAATATATCGTAGCAACACTTTCAGCTTTTAATTGGAGGCGAGTACTTTTTTGGAAAGTTTTATCTTTTAAAATGGCTGCTTTAAATTCACTTAGTAGGCAACCCTAGCCGCAGTTTTTGCTTCACAGTGTGTTGACAAAATGGCGCTAAGGCAGCGACTCTTACTATGGGTTTGGCTTAGATTAGACACCTCCAAATTTATATGGGTTCCATTTTATGAAGATTGCATTGCTATGTGGGCTTAAGCACTATAATAATCTTTTTGGCACAAAAGCTCCGGCTACACATTAAATTCGATTTTCCCATTATGTCATTGGCTTTTCTTAACCAATTTCCGCGCAGTTGTTGACCAACAAAAAATAATTTTAATAAGCATATATTAGTAGCTCTAAGCTGTTCAAGAAAATAACGAAATTTCTTGCCATTGTATAGCTTTAATTGCCCCAAAGGGTAGCCGCCTTTTGGTTTATCTAAACGAGCCGGACTTTTCTTTTCGCCCATATCCTTAACCTGGCACGTAACGCTTGTGCCTTGCCAGCGGCTATAAAATTCCACTTAAGTCCGGCGAGCAAAGCCGCAAAGGACTGCCAACGAAAAACAATTAATATTTTGTATGCAAGCGTATAACCTTTTGTTTTTAGTGGAGCGCACTCCAAAAACGCCAAATCCGTTACGTATACGACTTGGTGTTTGGTTTGGGGTATCGTTGTTATTGTTGTTGTTGCCTGGGCTGCCCCTGCAGGTAAAATAAATTATTATTTATTACGGTCATTAGGCCGTAATGGCGGCAATGATGTCCAGCACACACACACACACACACACACACACTGATACACTGAGGGTCAGAACGAGACGGCCATAGTAGCTTCAATGCGGCGAGAAACTTCCGCCGTTTAATCGAAAATGAAAAAGAAACATTTGCGGTTGCTCCGCCGACATTGTGGGCAACCTTTATGATCCCGGGTGCCCCTTTTTTTTCCGCTTTATTTACTATATATGCCCTGCGTATTGTCCTTGAAAAGAAAAGCAGCCGCATAAGTATGGGTGAGCGTGTGTGAGAGTGTGTGTGATTGTGTGTGCGTATGAACATAAACAAAAAGAAATCCGCCAAGTAAAGCGTTTATCGTAAATTCAAGTCGTTATTATCTGGCCGGGCTTATATAGGCGACCATATAGCATAAGCGAGGGTAGGCTGAAAGGTTGTGGATAAAAATTTGCCAAAAAAATATAACACTTATGACGCCATTTTGTTTAGCTGCACTCGAACTCCAAGTCAACAGTTTGGTTCTGTGTAGTTGTGGAAATAGTTGAAAAATATTTTTGGAAAAATTTGATAAAACTTTATATCTCTTAAGAACTGAGATCTGAAATGAATTAAATGGTAGAGCATCGCTATCAATTATTTGATATCTTGTACTTAGCTGCCATTTTGCTTATTTGCATTCAATCTCAAAGTCTACCATTTTGTAATTTTGTGTAGTTGCGAAAATCGTCTAGAAAATTGTTTGGAAAATGTTGATAAAATTTTATATCTCTTACGAACTGAGATCTAAAATAAATTGTACCGTAGAGTTTCTATATTCACTATTTTATTTGTTCTACTTAGTATTTTGAGCGCGGATAATACAAAATTTTTGATAATGACCACCCTATCCACAACTATCCAATCCATAACTACAAGAAAAGCTTGACTTCGCTGAAGTTTCTGAGAAATTGAATAAATCGTCAGAAAAATGTATTTGTTTAAGTGAAAGATTCCATTTGAGAAAGAAAAAAGATATTTTTCACAAGAAAAATTCCTGGAAATGTCATCTAAAGTAATATATATATATAAGTTCCTCTAACTCCGGGTGGAGACGCCCGCTGTAGCCGCTGCTAACCTGCAGATAGACGCTACCGGTTGGATTGTTCTTAGCTTCGGTGCTCACCCTTAACCTTATCGGCTTGGGAGGCCCTACCGGTAACTAGGTTACCGCCGACATCGCTCGCAGGATCATTGCACTTACTGAGCCTCCTCATCGCGACAAGATGACAACCCTCGAGGAGGAAAAGTAAACCGCATGAAAATCTTTAAAAATTTTTAGGACTTGAAGAAATTTTTTTTAATATTTCTAAATCGTGAGTAAAATCTATTTGAATTTAATTGAATTAAAGATCTCATTGGACAAGGAAAATAGTCATTTTTCACAAGAACAATTCTTAGAGCTGTCATTTAAGGTAAAACGCATGAAAATCTTTATAAATCATGGCGAAAGTTCGGCTTGAGTGAAGTTTTTTGAATTGCTTGGAAATCCTGAGTAAAATTCCTATTTGATAAGGAAAATAGTTACTTTTCACAGGGAAATCAAGGAGCTATCAAGAGGGAAAAACCGTATGAAAATCAGTAAAAATAGGTTAGTGTTTCATATATTTCGAATTTGGTGCCTTAAACAGAGCATTTTATTTTCGTAAAAATGAAAAAAACCGTCTCGTGAAGAGAAAGCGACTAAAAAGAGTTTACAACATCGTAGAAATTGTTTCAGAATTTATCGGGGAAAAAACACATGAAAATTGTTATAAATTGGATGACCTTTTATCATATATTTTGAATTTGGCACCCTCTATAAAT
Organism: Chymomyza amoena; assembly: GCA_037043745.1. Taxonomy (NCBI): domain Eukaryota; kingdom Metazoa; phylum Arthropoda; class Insecta; order Diptera; family Drosophilidae; genus Chymomyza; species Chymomyza amoena. Next base: position 136,608 of record JBAMAX010002814.1, on the reverse strand, counting down.
TGCATTTTCCTAAATTTGAGAAAACTGTTTCGTGAATAGATAGCAGCTAAAAAGAGTTTACAACATCTTAGGAATTGTTTCACAATTTATCGAGGAAAAACAGTTAAAAATCGTTATAAATTGTATGACCTTTTATCATATATTTCGAGTGTGGCACCCTGTTTAAATTTCATTTTACTTAATATGAGAAAACTGTCTCGTGAATACAAATTGCAGCGGCTAAAATAAGTTTGAAAAATCATAGGAATTCTTTCCGAATTTATCGAAATTTAGGTGAAATTGAGGTCTTGAAAATTAAAATAGATGGAAGCTCCTAGTAATAAATATTTTTCTTCTACATGAAGGGTGCTTTTTTATTTATATTTTTTCTAACTCTTAAGCTATTAACCATATTCCCAAAATATAAACCAAATTGATGAGGATTTGGACAAATCACAAGAAAATAGAATCTCAAAGGAATACGAATTTTTCCTCTACATAAAGGCTGTTTTTTTTTTAAATCAAATTTTTTTTTTACTCTTCAGCCTGCCCTCGTTTAGTCATATACTAGCAATATCTTCTGCTCATATGCTCCAGCGTGTGAAAATATTTATGCCTTAGCCCAAAAATTCATAAATATTTACACAAACACACACACACTCACACACAAATAAACCCACACAGAGACCCTTATGGCATGTGCAGCTTAAACATATTGTAAATTTAAATTCTAGATCCAGATACTTTTGTTTTTAAGAAAAACTTTTATAGAAAAGCTCTTGCCAAGAATTATGGCAAGTGAAAACAATCAATCAACATATGCATGTGGCAAGTGGTAAGCTACAACAACAACAACAAACACACAAAAAATGTCAAATGGAAAATGGTAAATGGAAAATTTTATTTCATTTTTTACTTATGCCATACAGAATTAATTTAAAGCAAGTGAAATACGGCAACAATTTGCATAAAACATAATGCAAAGCCATCAGATTACTTCAAGCCTTCAAACGAAAACTTCAAAAGGAGAATGAGTATAAAAAAGAACACCCTATACCTCCAACTTGCTGCAATGACTTTGCAAAGACGTTGTTGCAACGAGGCACAAAGTGCAATGTGCATTGCTGATTTATTTACCACGCAAGACTTATTATTATTATGCTTTGTGCAACAGCAAAAGAAAACGAAAAAAATAACAAAATGGAGAATGAGAATGAGAATGAAACTGAACTCAACTCAAATTTCAACTTTGTGTGCATCTGGTGTTGGGCGGAAGGGGTCTTGGGGGAGGACGGTTCTTGAGGCTCTGCTGACGGGTTGGATTGTTGACTGCTGCTAAGTGTGCGCGTCGGTTTGCAAGTGTAAATTTATGGGCAGGGTATATACTTTGGGTTCAGCGGTAAAGTTTATAATTTCTGATACAAAATTACATGCATTTTTGCCAAGGCGCTGTAATGCAGAGGACGTATGGTAGGATACTCTATAGAGACTCCCATCTCATTCCTTCACGCAGTGCAGCGTAGTGCAAGAGTGCATGTAATTGCGCTTGTAGTTGTGTGCCAGTTTCTGTTTTACTCTCGGAGTCCGTCCCTCCGTCCATATCTCTCCCCTTGTCACTCTCTCGGCACTGCAGGCTTTGATAAATGCGCATAATTTCAGTTTTATACAATTTTTCTCTTGAAGTAGTGCACACACAGTGCTTATGTATGGGCATGTCTGTATGTGTTTCCGGAAGACACAGAGAGAGAGAGAGAGAAACTGCGAGAGAGTAGCTGTGTGTGTTTGTCTGTGTAAGAAATAGTTGCGCTTTATTGTTCACACGGCGTTGCGTTAAGCACTATGCTCGGTGTTCTTGCGGGTGTTGGCAGACTTGGAATTATGAAGACGATTACAAGACATTATAGGCGTGCATATGTATATGTGTGTCTATGCGACTGCACTGAGCGAAAAAACGAATGAAAAATGCAAGTGAGTACTTAGTCAGTTGAAAAATATTTGAGACTACAAATGAATACAAATAATATGTGAAATGAGCGCCTTTTGTGCAAAAACTATAATAATACAGTCACAAAAAATTCAGAATTTTCTCGACTAGTGCTGAAAATAATATTTGCTTTATATTTTTGGGATATATGAAATGATTATGGTCAATTTACATTCAAATTTCAATGAATTTTGGCTTGAATATGAATACTTAATGAGTCAGCCCCTGAAGGTATGCTACAAATATTTTATATTTTTTGCTGATGCCTTGATACATGAAATATTCGAATTTTGGATATAAAAATAAAAGTAGAATTAAAAAAATGTTAAATACAATAGTAATTATGTAATTATAAGAAATAAATGTTTTATCTCTGGTAATATTGATTGCTTAAGGGGTCGAATTTTGTACAGTTTCAAAAATCGATTTTTTTTTTAAATTTTTTTAATCTAAATAACACTATTTTTGTAACAATACGCTGGTAAAAGGATTTTACTGTGAACGGACTCATTTGGCAGTGACAGAGCACTTTCCACCGTCATGCACGGCCTTTTTCCTTGTATCTGCTAACAATATTTTATTACGTTGTCAATCTTTAAACGTGTTTTTTCGAAAGTCGTCCTTTTAGAGGTGGGGTGAACGTTTTCCAAAAATCTGCCTGACCTGAAAATTTTTAACTTTTGAAAAAGCTCGTGTCTTTCCATAGCCAAGCGGATGAGTAAAATTAATTTGAAAGGTTTTTTGGTTTCTGATAATCTGATCGGTCAAAATCGTTCACCCCGTGCGCCCTGGACACTTTTGACGAGGACGCAGTGAAGGACAGTTTTAAAAAATTCGTGACTTCTGTGTGAGGTATCGCCAAATTTTTTTTTTTTTAATGGTATATATTTAGTCTTCCTTTTTATCCTTATTCCGACCTCTTACAATATATATCCCGACAGATACACTGGCTTATGTAGGCATACTTACCTCGGTATGGAAAAATTTTCAACTGTTGACTAAAAATTACTGTATATACATATTTTTTCTTTCTGATTTTAAAATAGGTCTTATTCCTTCTTAAATATCTCATCATGAATAATACAATTAATTAGTATGCTTTAGTCATGCGAGACTTTTTCAATTGTCTAACAATACGTCATCGTTGCGTATACGTAACATGATACCACGGCCTTCCGAAGTGGTGGAAAATTATAAAATTTTGAAGCATAGCTTAATTATGGCGAATGTCACTCCTCTGCATTGATTTTATTGTAATAAAAACTTTCATTCGCGAAAACATCGAAAATGTTTTGAGGTATGCCATTGCTTAATTGAAAGGTTGCATTTGATACTTCTTTTATAATATAATAAGTTTATGTCCTACTCTAAAAAGATAAGTAAATTTAGCGATATATTTCAAGTTTTGTATTTTTACAAATTTTTTAAAAATACATTTACTTTTCTAAATAGCTGTGAAGCCGGCCAAATATGGCCTTAAGCCATGCCTATTGCTATCTATATCCTAACATATACGGTTCCAGCCTGCTAAGCATAATTTGCAACCCCTATTAAAGCAATTGCAGCAATTTATATAAATATCTCCATTTATGATAATTAGGGTAAATCAATTTATATGGTGCTGAAAAAACGTTCTGGGACATCTTATACATTTACAAAAAAAAAAACCTAAAAAAGCTCAAAAGAGCCCTCCGGCGGCGATCAAAATTACAAATGAATGTCAAAAATGGATTCCCCGATCTCAAATAATCCCAAATACACATTTGGCCTGGAGATAAAGCGGAGAATTACATTTGCCAATAGGTGTTACTATGGTCTCAGTAAGCAGATGTGCAGCAGAGACCTCTCTCGACCAACCAAAATAACACTCTACAAGACGCTCATCTTGCCCGTGCTCTTATACGGCGCAGAAGCATGGGTTGTGTCACGGACAGATGCAGCTGCTCTTGGGGTGTTTGAGAGGAAAATTCTACACAAAATCTTCGGTCCCGTACGTTTTGAGGAAGGCTATCTCATACGGATGAACCACGAGCTGTACTAGCTCTACGACGACATGGATGTTGTGCAGCGTATCACAATACAACGTCTGCGCTGGCTCGGCCATGTCGTACGTATGGATAATGATGCTCCAGCGAAAAAGGTATTCGAAGCGAAAGCCGACGAAGGAAGACGGAGGGGACGACCACGACTCCGATGGAGAGATCAAGTGGAGGAGAACCTATCCTCCCTTGGTATTTCTAATTGGAGAAGGCGCGCGCAAAGCAGAGGCGCCTGGCGAGAGCTGCTGAGGTCGGCCGTAACCCGAGAGCTGGTTGTAAGGGCCATACGATGACGATAATGACTCATTTGGTTAATGAAAATATAACATTTTTCGGCCTTGTGAATGGAAGGTCTAAGTCGATTTAAAAAAAGAAGCCTATTTTTAAAAAGTGTGCAACTCGAATTTCATTTAAGACTCATAGTTTCTTAGGCGAACTTGTTTAAAATGGCCATAAGATTCAATATCAATGAGAGCCTTTATACCGAAAAAAAAAATTAATCCACCCTAATCTATATGATATTTATGTTTGGGTAATTCTCAGTCAAATTAGCCATCCTCTCGTCACTTTTTTTAAACGTTTTTAAAGATAGACCAGCATTTTTACTTTTTTTCGTCTTCTTGTCTACCTTTTTAAGCCGCACGGTATTTCGGGATATTTTAAAATGGCGGAGCTACCAATGGCCGCCAAAGTAAAATAACTTTATAAATAAATCTCTATTTTTAATCTTTTTCTCAGAAAAATCATATGCCAAGACTTTTTATATGCTTTTTACCACACTTTTGTAATATTTAATATAAGTATCTTCTTATTATTGTACAATTTGAAAATGGCGCACTTAAAATGGCCACCGAAAACTTAAAAATTCATGCTTATTAGGAAAAACAAAGTTAGTTAAGACAAGTTTTTGCTTGGTGTAAAATGGTATATTTAACGTGGAATTGATCAATTTGTTTCCCCTTTTAAAGTAAAAGCTTTTCCTGACTTTCTCTCAGTGCATGTGTGTTCAAGAAGGCGTGTCGGCAAACATTATGTTGAACTATGAGCAGTTTGCACTGCAACGAAACTTGTCGCAACTTTAATGAAATACCTACAAGGATTTATGTGCCACTTTATTATACTCAACCCACACTCATACAGGACACAAAACTTCACTCATACATGCAAGCAAGCACATATAATAAATAGTTGCAAAAAAGTAAATTAGTTTTTTATTATAACAATCGAGACTGCAAAGCAAATAGAGCAGCATTAATTAGAGAGATTCATAGAAATTTACATTGCTATTTTGTGATATTTTGCTATACAAAGTAAATACAAAAATTAATTGGACTGTAAAAGTTTTGAAATAGTCATAGATAGAGGTAGCTTGATGATATATGCTTTGAAGAGACAGCAAGCATTTAAAATGGCGTCAAAGCTATTTAAATGCAACTGCAATTGCATTTAAGTTTATACAAAATTTAATTTTTGCGACATAAAAAATTGCATTTTTTCATAAAGACTCGCTCTGTTTGTTAAAAAATTTATTTTGATTTGTTTTTCTAAATATTTCCAGTGAATTTTGGGCTGGAATAAAAGAGTAGTGCTACTGAGCTTACTTTGCGTATACGTGATGTGGGATAAGCTTTGGTTTTTTCAAAGAGTATCAAACTTATGGAGGCGAACACAGATACTTTTGAAAAGTATTTGTTTGCGAAAATCGTGACGCTTTTTAGGCTTAAAAATTCTTGTTACTAAATATTGTGTTTAGCATATTCTGGATATTTTGTTCATAGCTTTACTTTACGTATACGTGATATTTAGTAGGCTTTGTTTTTTTCAGAGGGTGAAATACTAGATACTTTTGATAGGCACTAGTTTACTAAAATCCTGACATTTTTAAGCTTTATATTTGAGTTGCTGTTGTGTGCGTATTTACAACAACAACAAAAACAGCTATCGAAAATTATTTTTGCTCAGCCTATTCGATTCACACAGGCACAAAAGCAACTCAAAAATAAGCCCTGAAATTTTTAAAGGAATTTTGATTCTTGTAAATCTTTTAAATTAATTTTAAGATAAATGTTAGAATCGATTACCAAATTGCTTTCAAAATAAAATGTTATTTAAACTAAGAATTTAAAAATTCTATAGTAATGCCATAAAGCAAAGCATATTGCTTAATCTATATTACGTATACGTAATAATTCTAATACCATAAAAGCACACAAAGCAAATAAATTGCATTCGGCCGCAAAAACTAAAATAAATAAAAATGGTGTATCTTATGTATTTTTATAATCTTTTTTACATCAATATTTTTTGGGAATTTTAGGCAGTTTTCTTAAAAGTAATCGACTTATTGCTTTTGAAAAAAATATATCTTAGGCAAGAAAAATTGTAAAAATACAAAATTTTGTACTGCAAAATACAAGTGCTGTAGACATTACGTATACGCAAAGTATAAATGGACTTATTGGTTTTGAAAAAAAAATACTCTAGGCAAGAAGAATGGTAAAAGCTCAAAATTTTGTACAACAAATAATAAGTGCTGCACACATTACGTATACGCAACGTGGCTGCTGCAAAAGTGCACAAAAAAGCTTTACAAATGCATTTAAATCAAAAATCAAAAATAAATAAAATCAAACTAGAACAAATAGAAAAATGGTAAAAGCTGCTGAACAAAATTTGCGCTTCCTTTTGTATTGCCAAATAAATTTCTAACAAATTGCCATTATTTATTAGAAATTTTTTTTTCCAGTTTTTTGGCCAAATTCAATCAAGTTTCACCTGCTACATAAACTACTTTTGCTCTGTTTTTTTGACTTTTTTTCTTTGCTGTAAATAGTTGAACTGAAAAATTCATAAAGCTGCTAACCACGTGTGTGTGGGTGTGTGTGTGGAAGGGAGTTTGTGTGTATACACAGCGTGGGCGTTTGTATGTGTGCTCTGTATTTGTTTTGTTTTTCTTTAATTGTTTAGAAAATAAATCACCAAACGTATAAATAAGTTGACAACATCACATGAAACAAAAACGACTCACTCTATGCACACACACAGATACACACTCCCATACACACACTCCCACACACACACACGCTCTTATAAAAATATAGAACAGCAAGTTGGTTGCGGATGTGCCATGCTGTGTGGCGTGGTGCGAGCGCAAAACGGAAGCGGAACTAACAAAGCACAAAACGAAAAGGCAACAAAAAAAATATCATAAAAAATTCTTCAAAAAAAAAAACAAAATGGAGAACTATGTTAGTACTGGCTAAAACTACCGAAACGAAAAGAACTAACGAAACGAACGGAAAAGCAAAATTGCCAAGCTAAAACTTTGTAACTGTGGGTGGGGGAAACGACTAAACAAAGCGACTGCTGGGTGGCCTTGGGGGGGCGTGGCACTACCCCTACCGCCAAGCTAAACGTTGCGACACACACACGTGATATGTGTGTGTGTATTGGTTGCAAAGGCAAAAGTTTTTCTTTTTTGCTGTAACAAGCATGGCAAAGCACAAAACAATTTACGAAAATTTGTACAATTTGGAAACTTAAATAAACACTGGAAATAGTTTTATTATTATTATAACTGACACCATTTTTCCTACACACACACACACACACACACACAATCAGATACCAAGACGCAGTGGCAAATAAAAGCTTTTATGGAATGGGTGTATATAACATGGTATTAAATTTCAGACTTATATCGAAAGTTGTATGAGACATTCCAGAAAGTAGCTTTTGAAGAAATTGCTCGCGGTTCTACTTAGATAGGTACTTTTGTTCAGGAAGTTTCTGAGAATTGAAGATAAAAACAGAGTGATATACATTATGAGCAAAATGAGATAAAAATGATTTGTCTACCTTTGCAGCTCCAACACAATCTAAGCCTTAGGCAGCTTTCAAAGCCCCCTAATCCCCAACCAACTACACCACTGCTTTAAAGCAACAAAATGGCGCCTCAGCCATATCCCATATACGTGAGCTTCCTGCGTGGGCGTTTAACACAAGTATTTATTTATTATGGCAGCTAATTCTAAAGCAGGACTATTTTAATTATATACCCAAATGAGATTTAAAGCACAGCAGGCCATTTTGTTTTTTCTTTTTTGGGCATATTTTGAGTTCAAAAAACTGTCTCCAGCACGCTAAATGGAATAATTGTAAAAGACTGCCAGCAATGCCATTGTCCTTTTAAGTACTAAATTAACAAACGCTTACAAGCAGACGCTGACGCAGCCACACACAAGTACACCCACACCCATACGCACTCAAAAACCCACACAAACACACATCTACACACACACTCCCATATTTATTAAGGACTTGGTGGGGTGTGTGGGCGTTGGCAGTTTAAATTGAAAAACTTTTACAACTTTGAAATTTGCGCGCAAAAACTTTGCTAGGATTCATTGCAGCCTAGAAGGCAAACAAAACATAGCATGCAAGCAAATCCATATACAAAAAACACACACATACATAGATACTCACACAGATACACACATACGGAAAGCAGTTTCAGCTACAGCTTCAAAAACTTTGCATTTGACTCGTAACAATTGTTTTAAGAGTTCATATTTTTTTCATGCGTTAGTTTGCGTAAATTTAAGAACTTCAAATGGCTAGACAGGAAATTTGATAATTTTAACAAGTATACGCACAGTTGAACTAACTAAGCTTAGAGTTATTTAAAATTTAAAAGCACATATAAATTTTAGAGCAGCTTTGCGAAAGCCAAAAGCTTTCGGCAAAATAATTGCTGGAAAATTAAAAGAATGTCTGAAATAAAGACTGTTATAGAAGTTTGTTTTTGCAGAATCGGGTTCACCAAGACAATTAGTTTTCTGAGCAAAGTGACTATATAAAAAGTCTTACTTAAAAGCGAGTAATTTTTTTGAAAATGAAGTTTAAGACTTATATTTTCGCCTTCGTTAAGACTTGTGGACATCAAATTAAGATTTTGTATTTTATTTTAACACAATGGGAACTTGTTTTTTTGGTCGCTGAATCTGAATTCGAAGTCTGCCTCCTACATGATAACCAGATCTATCCGGATTTTATTTAACGTGGTATGTTCCTTTACAGGATTAAATCCACGGTGTTCAAATATGCAATTTGAGTGTACATATAACACGGTGAGTCTGGAATAATGCGCCAACTAACGCCCCTCAGAGCAATCAGCCAAGACTGATATTTCTTTGGTACCAATTTGAATGCATTTTGTCGGGCATGCAATTCCCCCTTTGTTTGGGGCGAGATGTATCTATCATCTCTTCTGCTTTATGGCTAGCAGCACCCGGTTGAGATCGCAACACCACGCCGAGCCAAACTGACTCTACCCGCGATGTAGGTTTCAACCACAGCCACCACGATGCTCCCACAAGGGGGCCAACCTCAATGAGCACGCTTGGAACGTGAACTCAATTTCAGTCCCGACAGACTCGGATTTGGTGAACCCTGCCAGTTTTGGCATCCAATGCCCGGGACTGGTCATCTGTCGTCTGTGGTCCGATCATCCGCCGACGCCGCATAAATACGACTCATCCTCTCAGCCTCATCCTCTCAGGTGTCGCCAACACTCCAGGGAAACTCCAGTGTCCATCTACTTCATGTATTCCTAGTCCATCAAGGCACCGCACATCTGCATACAGCGGGCATACACAAAGGATGTGCTGCCAATCCTCAAGCTCAGCGCCGCACAAGCACGCGGGAGTCTGCCTCCTACAGTCGCTTTTTCTTAAAAGGCCGCGACGCGCAGCTTGTCATATTTTCCAATTGCGCCTAGCGGATAGGCAACAGTTTATTTTCACGCCATTATTTGTTATGTATTGAAAGGGTATATTATGTGTGTTACCGCCTAAAATCTTTTGAAAGGTACACCAAGGTGAGTTTTGAACCTTAGACTAGGATTCAGCGACCAAAAAAACCTATAATAAACATGGTCTGACCCCCGGACTCCCCCCGGATAAAATGTTGTATGAGGTTTTTTAAGGTTATGTCAGAACCCTGACGCGCTGCAGTTTTTTGGACCTCGGTTTCGGATTCAGCGATCCCGAAAACATAGAGTAAACATGGTCTGACCTGCTGACCAATTTTTTTGTTCTGTGGCTGTGTAATGGATCCTGGGTCTGCTCCATTTCAAGACAAATTTTAACTTTTAGTTACTGAGCATTGTTATGCCAAATAATTCACCATAAAATGTCATTTATCGATATGTCACTCTTGTTCCGTAAAAGAACAATAACATTGAACTAAATACAATACACATAAGCTTGTTTATTCATGTATGTGTTACTCTTACTCTGTATGTGTGTGGGCATCTAATTGTGTGTTTTTGTGTGTGTGTGTTTTGGTGAATACGTAAATAAAATGTAGCCTAAAGCAAATTGCAATTGCTGTTCTATGGCATTTTGTGGTCTATTAGCATCCAGCTCCGCTCATGATGCGGCTTTTGTGGACTTTGGACGTTGGACTTTGCCGAGCGCCATTAAATGCATTTAAACAAGCCACTAAAAACTCCCAACGTCCCCCACTGCCAACTTGCCACAAATCCAAAGCACACAAATACACACAGACTCACCTATACACAGACAGAACGTGTATTTACTGTGCTTGTTACATTTTAAAACGAACTTTTATTGTTTAATGATGTTTTGCAACTTTTTGTTGCATACCCGCAGGCGTTGCTTTTTAATTAGAGTTAGTAATTAACACAATTATTTGTTGAAATTATTCTTATTAGCAGTTTTATTTTAATGAGAATTATTGCCTTTTGAACTATGACTATAATATTGTTGACGTGCCAGAGGTTATTTTATTTTTTTATCTCATTATGAATAAAATTCAGATATTCATTGAGGGAGAAAAAAATGTTTGCAACAAGCGAGCTTATTATATTTTTTGGGTCAAGTTGTTTCTCACACAACAATTCAAGCCCGGATTAAGTCCTTAACCTATTCAGCACAGAAATTTCTTCTACCAAGTTCATGGCTAAGTCCAACGTAGACATAAATGAACCCCAAGTATTGCTCTGTGTTCATCTTTGCTATATAAAGTCCTGTGCTTTTAAAGAAACTTCCTCTGAGGTATAGACCTTCGATTAATCCTTTCAATAATTGTTGAGCTACAGCTCCTTTGGGTAACAAAAGACGTGAGTCCCATTTAACGCCTCGTCTTCTTGACGATTGCACCAGTTCCCAGGCAACATTTCATTTTATTTGAGCTACTCCACCTCCAACCACCATTTTGAAAAGGAATGCAGGACCAGTTGCATTCACATTTCTTATATATTGTACAAAAAATTGTCGTCGTTGCCATAAAATATATGCATAAATATGTTGGGTTAACAATGTCCACTTTGTGGCCTGAATTGCGGGTGTCTCGGCCATTTGTGGCATTTTGGACATGTTGTTCGCCATTTTGAGTGTATGTATGGAGAAGGCTATATGTATGTGTGTATTCAGATATATTTAAATGGAAATTGGTCGTAACGCATTTTGATTGCACTTGAGCGGCTTCATAAAAATGCGCATTAAATAAATTCTCTTTGTTGGCTTGTAGTTACAGTAACAGTTATAGCAAGCGGCCATTATAATGGATATTTAAATACATGTATTGTATGTGTGTGGGTGAACGTATATGTGTATTATAATTTACGTGCGAGTGTGTGTGTGCGGCCATTTGCATTTGACTCTGGTAATTGTTTTGCGCACATTTTCGTTTCCGCTGCGTTGCACTTTAATGCCTTCAATTTGCTTTATTTGTATTTATTTATAAATAATTTATTATCTGGAATTTGTGCAGCAGTGTGTTGAAGAAAATATTTAAGAAAACAATTTTAAACTTTTACTGAATGCAAAATATATTTTTGGGACGACCTCAAACAAAATTTGTAGCTCATAATTCCATACGAAGTGTGTTCAAAAAGTATCGCGAATTTTATGTTTTTTCAAAAATTATTTATTTATTCATGAATATCTATTTCGTTCCTTTTAAAGTCATCCCGATGGGATATTATACACTTGTGACAACGTTTTTTCCAATCATCGAAGCACTTCAAAAAATCATTTTTTTTAATCTTGTTCAGTTCCTCCTTCGATGCCGTCTTTGTCTCGTCAATCGTAGCGTAGCGTCGTACTTTCATGGGCCTCTTCAGTTTAAGGAACAAGAAGAAGTCACAGGGGGCCAGATCTGGAGAATACGGTGGCTGCGGCATCATTACTGTGTTGTTCTTGGCCAAAAAGTCGCGCACAAGCAACGATGTGTGAGCAGGGGCGTTATCGTAGTGCAAGAGCCAATTTTTGTTCTTCCACAAATACGGGCGTTTCGTCGGATTGCTTCGCGCAAATTGCGCATAACTTGTAGGTAATATTCCTTATTGACCGTTCTACCCTGTGGAAATAACTCATGATGCACCACGCCCCTGCAATCGAAGAAAACTGTAAGCAAAACTTTCACATTCGACAGAATTTGGCGCGCTTTTTTTGGTCTTGGTTCATGCGGCAGCTTCCATTGAGATGATTGAGCTTGGGTTTCCAGGTCATAACAATAAACCCACGATTCGTCACCTGTTATGACCCTCTGGAGCAAATTTGGGTCGTCGCGGACAGAGTCCATCATCTCATTAGCAATGTTTATGCGATGCTGTTTTTGGTCGAAATTAAAAAATTTTGATACGAATTTCACGGCGGTCCTCAGCAACTTCTCTATAGGCCAATACCATTTTCTTCACTTCATAAATTTTTTCGTCTTTTGTTGAAGTGCTCGGGCGTCTGGCACGCTCTTCGTTGTTCACATCTTCTCGGCCTTCTGAGAACATTTTGTACCACCGATAAACGTTGCTTCGGTACAAGATAGCTTCTCCGTATGCCACAGTCAACATTTGAAATCCCCTCCGCACACTTAATTTCGTTTTTCACACAAAATTTGATACAGGTTCTTTGATCTTTTTTTTGAATAGGTCAAAATCGAAGACGAGCCAAAACACATGCAAGCAAAGTGTCAACAATTAAGTGAACATTGAAAATGGCCGAGCTTGTCGGCAAAAGTGAGTGCCATGAGTACCAACATAACGCCACAAAAAAATCGAAGTTCGAATATACGTAACTCGCGAAAATTCAAAATTCGCGATACTTTTCGAACACACCTTGTATCATTTGCTCAATTTTAAATAAATATGTAGTGCTTTAAAAGGCTTTTAAAGCTTTATGTGTAGAACCTAAGAACTGTATAAATAAATTAAAAGTTTTATTTATTTATTTGTAAAAAAAATGTTTAACTTGCATTTCTAAAGGAGGCTTTTACTCAAAATTTAAAATTTGCTGATAAACAAATGCCGCAAATGACCCTATCTGCAAATTTGATATGTACTTCAAGCCAATATTATCTTTATCTGTGACCCGTTTTGAAGACCCTGCGCCATTTTCTAATAACATATATATACATAAACTATCTGCATACATAGGCATTTATGCACTTTATGTGTTCAGATTGGTTATGTCAAGTGGCATGCCATAATATTTCCGACAGCAAAAACAACAACAACAACAACAACAACATTCCAGTGCAGTATATTATGCAACAACACACAAACACACCGACCTACACACACACAACACTCCCAACTGCGACGACAAACAAAGGCAACAAAATGAAGTATGAGGTCAGCAACAAGAGCACAACAAAGACTGCGAATAAAGAAAAACACAAAACAAAAAACAAAAGAGAGAGCGAGCGAGCAAGTGAAAAAGTATTGTCCGTCGTACAAAAGGAAAAGGACATGATTGTCGCTTGAAACTTGAGCCATAGCAACTAACCTCATGACATCAGCTTTTTGGTTTCCAACTTATTACAATTTCCATATAGCCGGCAGCTAGCGCCAAGTGTTGGCCATACAATGTTCTGGCTAAGACGTGGTTTGGTGGGGTACTCTAAAAGAAGGCAATAGCTTGCACAAAATGCTAACAAATGCGCATATGTATGCACACACTCACACAGACACACAGCACACAGAGTGCAAATGCCATGTCCTTCATTGCCATAGCCCGCGCAACCCTGCCGCACTCTACAAACTGCTTTGGGGGGGTCTTTAAGTTTTATGGCACCATTGTGTCAAGATAATAATATGTATGTACGTGTACATTATTGCATGTGTATGTGTGTGTGAGCGTGTTTGTGTGAGTGCACGTAACTGCATTTAAGTGCATAGTTGTGTTGTACACAGAAGCACACAGATGTCGTACGCCGCCGCCTCCGCCGCCATTTTCTCTTTCTGTAGCTTGACACTTACTCTGCGAATTACTCTAAACTGCTGCATTTGAGATGAGAGAGAAAGAGAGAGAGACAGCAGCGAGAGATGAAGAGAAAGAGCGCAACTAGCCATTCTTATGCATTAACAGTGCAAAAATAAATACGTGTGTATGTGTGCCAGCTCTTTACTCCCTGCCCCCCTCTAGCGCTACCAAGTCGCCTTTTAGTTTTATCAATTCATATAAATTGTGCGACAGTGTGCCATAAATTAATTTTACTTGCATACCATTTGCTAATATCTGTGTGAATAACAGTGACGTAGATGGCTTTTTGTGAATGGGGATAGATGTGCCACCATTAAGAGAATGATCATTTGGTATGTGGCACAAAAAAAAGTTGGTGGAAGCTTTTTATAGAAGCAGGGTATTAAAAACGATGACATTCTTTTGGCGTTAGTTTAAAATGCTAGAAAAAATTAAGTATGATAGAGCAGAAATTTTATTTTAAGCTGAAAATATGCATAATTATTTTATAGTGAAGAAATGCAGAAGTGCCCAACAAAAAAGCAAAATTACCAGACTAAGACTGTGAGCAACAAAAATTAGCCTTTTGTCAACGTCATTTGGCAGGCTTTGTTTTTGTTCGATAAAGCTCTTGTATGAAAAATGTAAGTCATAGGGAATGATTTTTGAATATTTGTCAGTTAAGGATAATAGAGCAGAAATTGCATACTAAACTGAAAATATCAAAATACAGAAATGCAGAAGTGCCCCTCAACATAAGTTACGAAACGGGGATGCAAAAGTGGCAAAATAAATTTGTAAGCCACAAGAATCAGCTTTTTGTCAGCAAGTAAAATGTTTCTCTAGGGGAATGAGTTTTGAATATTTCCATACATACCGTTTTCGAGATTATTTCGAAAAATATGTTTTTGGGAAACTTTTTTAGTTATTCGTCCATATCTCGTAAGCAAAATTTTGTACCATGTAAAAGGATTAGATTAGTATTAATGAGCTCATCATATATATGACATGTTAAGATTAAGTACAAATTATTTTAGTTACTAAAGATTATTACAGATTTTGTTTTCGATTTTCATTAACAAAGAAAACTGAAAAAAAAAAAAATTTTAGCTTTTGGCTGAATAAGAATTTTTTTTCGAACATTACTAGCATAGTATCTTCGTAATCGGATAGAAACTGTAACATATCATAATGGAACCACGGTTTCATTGTTTCCTGCTTTTGAAGGATTGATTTTCAGGATGAACCCTTCTGTATTTCTATATTTCTACCCTATAAAATGCACATCCCTATAAAGTAAGAAATCAGAAGTGAGTTTTGAATTTGTAGAATACATTTTTGGTAGACTTATTATTGGAATTGTGAATGATAAATTCGTTATTTGCTATGTTTATTTCCTTTTAAATCTTTCTGACGTATTGATATGCGCTGGATAAAATCTTGAGATTACGAAATTACATACAAACCAAAACTTTATATATCTATTCGCAAGTTGGGAGACTTGGGCTCAAGCAAGTTCCAGTGGATACCTCTAATGGCAACATTGGTTAACGGATAGTTCCAAAACTGAACAGGGTGAAAACAAATTGGATACTGGGTCTCCTTATCGGGGCTGGGCCGGGCGGACTTAGAACTCTTGATAGCATATCTATCTGGGCACCACACTGTAAGATTCCGTCTATTGAAAATGTGTCTATCAGATTCTTCAGAATGTAGACTCTATCTCGAGGATGATGAAACTACCAAGTATATTCTCTGTGATTGCCCGGAGCTGGTTTGGTACATAGCCTGGGAAAGGAACGGATCAGTTATTTCAATCCTAGGTCAATACCAAAAAAATATCTACTGCTATTCATGAGGAAAGCGGAAAATATTGTTCATTAATTTATGGGTACGTTACAAAAGATCGATCGGTTGTAGAGCCCACCTCCTCATGGGGTAAAAAAAATGTCCTTTTAAATATTCAAAACCATTCGCTAAATATGGTAAATCATGGTAAAAAAAGTAAATCAACTTATTTTTAAATACAAATCTTAGACCATCTGAGAAAATCAATAATGAAGTGTTTTAAAAAAATGATCTCTGAATACAAAATAATGTTGTCCTTATAATCTAAAGTGAAACAATTTTTAATTTATAAAATATTTTTTAAAATAATTTTTGATCAAATTTCAAGGTTTCGAGCAGTAATATAGAGATTGAATTTGGTGAAAGCAGTTTAAAAAAAATATTGATTATTTATTTATTTATATTTCTTTAGCCAAAGTATAGGAGGCCCTAGGCTGAAAAAAATTTATTATTATTTTAATTTAATAAAAGATTAAAGATTTTTTATTTAATTTAAGAAATTGATAAACCTTTTAATTTTTGATAAATACAATTTTAAGTCTTTCACAAATATGTTTATATATAGCAGTTTTATAAATTTTATTTTAATCTAATAAAAGAACAAAATGTGTTTTTAAATTTCGGTCACTCCCAAACTTATTTTTAGCTTTCTTATTCTCTAGCCCCCAAAGTCGCCTATCACTCCACACCACTGTTGCACTGCAACTTCAGCAATTGCAGCAACAATTTCGCTTAGTTCTCTTAATTAAAAGTCGCTTTTATATGATATTTACGGACGGCTTGTGAAATTCAGCGGCATAAAATTGTTTTGTTATGAAAATGAGACAGCCTGGGGCAAAATTTTGTGGCCGAATTTCAAATTTTAATTTATGTGCAACGTTTGTCAGTGGGATTCATTAGCGTTATTTGTTTAGCAGCGGATATGCCAGTTGCAAGTTAAATATCAGAATACAAAGCCAAAAAAAAAATAGAGAAATAAGAAAGAAAACTAATTATAATGACAATAATAAGATATAAAATTAAAGCCAAAGCTGACCACAGAATGGAGCGCTTCGAGAGCTGCTCCTCTTTGCTGCATGCACCAAACCCCAGCTAGCTGCAGTCCCTGGGGCACTTTGCATACATCAAACCGTTCTGTGGCAATAAGGAGGGGGAGTTGGTGGCATGCCACTTTGCACAAGTGTCTTTTTTATGCATGCCACAAAATAGACATAAAATAAATTCATGTTGTGGGAATTGCTGCTCAATATTCTTGTAAGTCTTTTCACTACCAAGTCGCATGCATAGACAAATATGTACATAAACATAAAGAAATAAATTTATAAAAATAAAAAAAAATACAGGGCAGACGAGGGGTGTTCTTAGGGTTTGGAATGATGACATATAAAGTTCAATATCTTCATTATAAATCAATTTTTTAAGGCTGAGAAGCCACAAATGATATGAGATCCAAATATTTAAAAAAAAGATTTTATTGCTAATTTTTATCTTTTAAAAAATATATATAATTTCTGGAATTTTTTTAAAATATTTTTGTTATTTAATTTTATTCGCTGAAATAAAGTTTATATTCTATAAATAAATATAAAAATTACTTTTGATAATATAGAAATTAAAAAAAAAATGTAATTCTATTAAAATTTTTTTGGAAATAAGAAAGTCAAAACAAAAATTTGTATTAGGTGAAATAAAGTTTTTATTCTATAGATAAATATATAATTTTGTTTTGATAATATAAAAATTAAAAAAACATGTAAAATTTCTGAAGTTTTTAAAATTTTTTCTTTCTGAAATATCAAATTATAAATTAAATAAATTTTTTATGTATTTTTTTGCGATTTTAAAATTAGGATAATATTTTGCAGAATTGCTTCAACTAATTTAATTCGTTTTTTGACGATCATAGCTCCCGAATACTGCAACAGGGTTTCTGAAATATTAAATAAAAAATAAAAAAAACATTTTATTCTATAAATATCTTGAAAAATAGTTTACTTTTTGGAAATTTTTGAAATATTTTTTTTCTGATTTTTAAATAAATTCATTCGGTTTTCCACGATTATAATTCCCGAATACTGCAGGTGGGTTTCTAAAATATCAAATTAAAAAGTAAAAAAAATATTTTATTCAATAAATATATTCAAAGAAATCGAATTTCGGGATTTTTTTGAAATATTTTTGTTTGGGATTTTGAAATAAGTTATCTATGCAGAAGTACTTTGAATAATTTCTTTCGAGGTTTGACGATCATAGCTCCCAAATACTGCAGCTGGGTTTCTGAAAAATTAAATAAAAATTTTAGAAAATATTTTCTTCTATAAATATCTTGAGAAATAGTTAAATTTTTGAAAATTTTTTAAATATTTTCTTTTCTGATTTTGAAATAAATTCATTCGGCTTTTCACGATTATAACTCCCGAATACTGCAGCTGGGTTTCTGAAATATTAATTTAAATATTTTAAAAAATTTTTCATTCAATAAATATATTGAAAGAATCAAATTTCTGGAATTTTTTTGAAATATTTTTTGTTTGGGATTTGGAAATAAGTTACCTATGCAGAAGAATTTCGAATAATTTCTTTCGGGGTTTGACAATTATAACTCCCAAATACTGCAGCTGGGTTTTTGTAAGATTAAATTAAAAATTTAAAAAAATATTTTATTTTATATAAATATTTTGAGAAAAAGTTTAATTTTTGGAATTTCTTAAAATATTTTTTTTTCTGATTTTGAAATAAATTCATTATAGGTTTCTGAAATATTAAATAAAATATTCTAAAAAATATTTCATTCAATAAATATATTAAAATCAAATTTCTGGAATTTTTTTAAAATAATTTTTGGGGATTTTGATTCAAGTTATTTATGCAGAAGTGTTTCTATCAATTTCTTTTGCATTTTTTTCGATAATAACTCTAGAAAACTACAAGTGGGTTACTAAAATATTAATTTAAAAATAAAAAAAGAATATTTTATTCTATAAATACCTTAAAAAATATTTAATTTCTGGAATTATTTTTTTTTAATAATTTATTGTGATTTTCAAATAATCTATCTATGTACAATGCTTCGATTAATTTCTTTTGAATTTTCGACAATTTTAAATCCCGAATACTACAGCTGGGCTTCCGAAATATTAAATTAAAAAAAAAATTTTTCTTTTATAAATATCTTTAAAAAATATATATAATTTCTGAAATTTTTTTTATTAATAAATTTTTGATATTTTGAAATAAGTTATCTTCGATTTATTTTATTCGGTTTTTGACGATTTCAACTCTTGATCTTCTTAAATGTCAAATACATTTTTTTAATATTAATATCTTTTGGGAAAAAAAGAAATATAAAATAAATAAATGCCTTCAGATTTGCAAGACATCTTCAAGTTTCGTCTATGCATCGAAAACCTTTATCTAAAACTTGATGAGCCGTATCCAGCATATGTTTCTTATGACACCCCACTCTTGCAATCTCTCAGTCCACCCTCGCTGAATAAAATAACGAACGACATCAAAATTATGAGTAGCGTAAAACTTTGAAGCAAGTTACTTTCGCTGTTGTTATTTCTTTTTGTACTTAACATAAAAAATTTAAATAAACTCAGCCACGCGTACAAATAAATAAAAATTTATGAAAAAGGCAAAATAAAAAAAATAAAAACATGGCGTACACTAAACAAGGACAACAATTGTGCACGCAGTGACAGAGACAGCACTAGGGACAGGATGAGAGAAGTGCGCTCTTTGTCGCGCGCGGCTTGACTGTGCAATTGTTGGGCAATTCATTAGGTTAACAGTGGCAGCCATTTTGCATAATGCTGAACAAGTTTATTCTTGTTGACCTATAAATAATGTAACATTTTTTTATATTTATTATATTTTTCCTGCCTGCTGCAATAAAGAGAAGTGATTTTGGTTCAGTTTCATTTTCATTTTTTTGTTTATGGAAATGTAAGAGCATTCATTCATTTCTTTATATTGCTTTTGTTTCAAACAAGCAATTATGTAATTACTTGAAGTAGCAACTCTTTTAGTCTGTAAATTTATGTCAAAGGATACAAAGCATAAAATTAAATTGACCAGCTTAAATCATAAAAAGGAATTATAATTTTATAACTTGAACTTAGTTTGGTATTTGGCCCAAAGTACACTTGAACTTATGAACTATAAAATGGCTACAGCATTTATATTTTTGCAAAATTTATTCAAGTCATAATAGTAGCAGCAGGACTTAATTGCTAGAAGGACTCTAGATGGCATAATTTAGTCATTATTGATCCAGTATAATAGCTTAAAGGAATCGCTGAACGTTAGGTGAGCATAGTCTTAATTAAAGTTTGATTAATTTAAGCAAAAATGTTCAACATAACTTGCTTCAATGATGAGATTTGATCAGGGAATTTTAAATGAGATAATCCTTTGTTCCAATGCCTGGAAGAGCATCTAGAATATGATAATGATAACAATGATAGTGTGGTCCAAGAGAGAAGGATGAGAAACTTAAATAAGATAGTAAAATCTATAATAATATTAGACCTAGTTCAGTAAGCAATTTTTGAGTCTTCCAAATTATAAATTACGTATGCGTAATATGAGCATACTTAGTTAAACAAACAATTCAAGCAAAAATAACTAATTTTGACACAAAGGGAAGGGTTTGTTTGTTATTTTAGTAAAATTTTATATGTACGTATACTTAATGTGCGTATGTATAAAATTTTTAAATAGCCATTTATGATGAAATATCGTTATTTTGATTGTTTTGCTATAGAACCTAATTAAAATATGTTTTTAGTGCATTATTTTGCATTCGATTTCTGGAAAATACGCCACAGCTTAATTTTATATGTACGTATACTTAATGTGTATATACCAAAGAAATTTTATGTGTGGAACGAAAATATCATATAACAACTAAAAATAATATGCTTGATTTTTGGTTTGTTTAATACAAATTTTACTGTACGCATAATTAATGATTAAATAACTTGGGATGAAAAGATCCCATTTTAAAGAAAAATTTTAAACTATTTTGATAGTTTTCTATCATACAACCTATTTGAAATATTGTTTTAGTGCATTTGTTAACGTTTATTTTCTACAAAATATGCGTTAATTCCATACCTTTACGTGTACGTATACTCAATGTGCAAATAGTTAAATATATGGAACGAAAATATCGATTTTGGATGAAAAATAGGTATTTTGATTTGTATTTTAGAAAAATTTTAAATATACTTCCTATACGTAAACTAACAGGTAAATCAATTCTAATAAAGTGATCCAATTAAAAAAAAAAAATTGCAATTTGAATTGTTTTCAATTATAGAACTAAATAAAAATATATTTTTAGTGCATTCGATTTGATTTATTTTCTACAAAATACGCATTTATTATATATTCATGTACGTATACGTAATGTGCATATACCTCATAAGCTAAATATATGGAACAAACAAAACGAATTTTGACGAAAAATCAAATTTTTGATTGTTTTAAATTTCAAATATATTTAAATGTCTCTATAATTTTCTTTTTTTTTTTATTTACTGATAGATTTGTTGTCAGAATAAATTGTTTTTTAGATAATACCGCATTACTAAACTTTATTTTATTTTACTGCTGTACCTAATTAAAAAAAGTACGTATACGTAATATTTGGAATGGAAATACTTAATTTTCAACAGAAAAATATGCATTTTAATTTAAATATACTGCTTTTTAAAATTTTGAACGTATACCTAATATTTGGAAAGAAAAGAATTAATTTCTAACAACAAAATAGCTGAATTTTTGGAGTGAATATTCATAATTTTATGCAGAATAAATTACTTATTATTTTATTTTAATTAGACTTATTTTAAAATTACGTATGCGTAATATTTGGAACGAAAATATGAAAAAATTTTAAAAAGGAAAATACATTAACTAAATACAATTCAAAAAGCTGCAATCCGATCAGCTCTTGGTGCATTCCGTACTTCCCCTATTTACAATATGCTTATTGAATCTAATATCCACACAATCCGCAATTGATGCATTTTTTAAACAGGTAAACTTTCTAAGACCCTTACTAACTCTTTCGACTTTCACTCAGATACCTAATTAAACCTAATAAACGAGTGAATAAATATCCAAGCACAATCGACAAAATAATAAGTCTCTGCAAGCTTCTTAATCTTCCATATCTCCCATCCAAAACTGTCAAAATGAAACTGTATAGATGGCAAAATATAACCGAGTCCATTGACCTATCTTTTTCAGTCTATAATAAACCTAATACCTCCTTAGAAATCTACCATCAACTCATTCTGAACTATAAAAACATCAACAACAACTTCAGTTTTGTTTACACTGATGGATGTAAAAGAGATAACACTACTGCGTATTCCATCACCTCTGATACTGAAATTTTCAAACTTGGTCTTCTTCCCCTTTACTCCTCAATTTTCGTAGCAGAAATAATAGCTATCTATGAAGCTATGAAAATAGTATCAAATAAACGTGGCAATTTTATTATCTGCTCCGACTCACTCTCAGCAATCAACGCAATAGTTAACGAAAACAATAGCAACTTTTTCGCAGTTTTAATCAGAAACCTGATTATAAATAAATTTCCTAAATATAAAGTACTTTGGATTCCAAGCCATATTGGCATCTCATGCAACGAACTAGCTGATAGATCAGCGAAATCAGCAATTCATTTTCCAATCATTTATACTCCTAACCTTTCTTTTAACGACAACTCTTTAATTCTTAAAAAATATTCCGTTAATAATCAAAATACTCTTTTGCAACAAACTTCAAACTTGTATAGATTAATAAACGACAACCATGGCTCTTACCCCATTAATTATAATAATCTTCCACGACTTGACCAAGTAAAACTTACTAGAATCCGACTTGGTCATACAAAATTTACTAACGCTCACTATATTGACTCAACAATAAGCAACATCAGTCAACTATGCAACATCTCCCCCATAAACATTACCCATATAATAGCTTCATGCCCAGCCTTATCCCATCACCGATTTATCTATTTCGCAAACCAGAACCCCCTCTCAGTTATCGGTAATCTAAATCAAAACAACTCAAAACTATTATTAAATTTTATAAAAAAAAACCACCTAATTTTAGAACAAGAACAACAACTATAATACAATTTTACACCACACAGATTTTAAATTATTTAGCTAAAGGCCCTGGTAACCACGGCTTGTTACATTTAACTGTTAGGTTTTATTTTTAAGTATAAGCTAGCTTTATATAAATAAATAAAATAAAAAATTTAATTGTAGTTTTACTAAATGTGTGCTTTATTAAATTTTAAATACGTAATGTTTGGAATGAAAAGAAATAATTTCTAATAACTTAATTTTTGGAATGACAGACATAACTTTAACAGAAGAAATGTCTTATTTTGTTGTTTATTATATCGCTTTACCAATTTTTAAAAGTACGTATACGTAATGTTTAAAATGAAAATACATAATTTTTAACCGAAAAAATTACTTGTCACTTTAATTCGAACCTCAGCAAAGAAAAATTTTACCCTATCATAAAAATATAAATATTAAAATAGTATTTGAAAATAAATAAAATTAATTGTGCTAAAGTTTTTGCTAACACATACTCAACATTGCTTGAAGCCGTTGTGAATTGTAAGAGAATTTTCCGTAAAAGCTCAAGCGATGTTCTGGAAAAAATTATTTTGATTGCATTGTTTACATAAATAACTAGTGAGGTCGGCAGACGTTGTCCAGCCCAAATTTTTTGAATACTTTTAAAGTGAATAAACATCGCAAGTTTCTCTAGTTTGCTTATCTGGGAAAATATAAGATTTTTAAATTAGTTTGCAGCTCGATTTAAATTCGCACCATTATTAGTAGAATGTCGCACTTCACGGATCTGTCTCAACCGAATTCTTTCACGTTCATTGCGATCTTCACGTTCCTGGGCAGTACGATTAGATTGATAACTAATTTGATTTGTTGCATTTCTTCCGATTGAAATGCATCATGCATTAATCGAAAAGGAGGCGGCATTCCCAATTGTCCCAATGCTTTATTAACCATCGCCAAGAATAGATTTTCAATATGAATTAAGGCTTCATTGTAAACTTCCGGCGTAAATTCCATCACTGGATTACGTTTTGCTTGACGTACTCGAAGCAAAATGTCTTCTGATAAATAACAGTGATATTTTATCCACAATTCAAGTGGATTTGATGAAAAACATGTTGCCAAAATAATCACAAATGGAACACGTATTTGATATGGATGAGCAGTTATAGCAGCATCTCGTAAAGTTTGATCCCAGTGCAAATTATTTTGCAATAAATTCAATTTTTGACATGCCTCTCGATACGTTGCACTCAATACGATGTTGGACCTCGATCATTAATTAACAACAATAACAGTTTTTGTGTATATGGCCAATAATAAAACATAATTTTCTTTTATATATATACAGGGTGCGCCAGAGAAACTTACTTATTTGAAAAAATTCTCGCGCGGTGTGTTGGGCTGGGTAGAGGGGCGAGAGAGGGCACATCTGGAGGGGGAAGTTCCCAAGGTTGCTTCTCCCTCCACCCTCCCTTCAGTCAGTGGCCATCATGCTCTGGTCTAGAGAGCAGCGGGCCTTGGCAGTCGACAACTTCTTTTGTAACGGTCGCTCACTTGTTGCTACGCATCGTGCCTTCAGCGCTCGCTTTGAAATTTTTCTCACAGACTCGTTCCTGGCCGTAATTCGATTCTGTCGTGGGTTAACTCATTTCGGGAGTGTGGAAGTGTCGCTAAACCCAGAAATGGACTTCAACGGACCATCAGAACTCCGAAAAATGTCGAAAGAGTGAGGCAGTCAGTTGTGCGTTCTCCCCGGCGTTCAGCTCGCAAACACGCAGCTGCTATGGGAATTTCGAATGTTCCACGAATTCTCAATGAAGACCTTCACTTTCATCCCTATAAATTGGCTGTTGTGCAAGAATTAACTGAACGCGATTTTGTTGCCCGTTAAAATGCCTGTGAAATCCTGGTTGACAACCTGCCTGAAGACGCGGTCGTTTTTTTCAGTGACGAGGCTCACTTCCACATTTCCGGCTGCGTCAACAAGCAAAACATGCGTTATTGGTGTGGTGTAAATCCACGTGAGCTTCACCAGAAGCCACTTAACTGGTAATGGGAATAATTGGTCCTTTTTTTTTGAAGAAAATGAACGCGCAGTTACCGTGAACATGGTCGAGGAATTTTTTCTTCCAAGACTCGAAGAAATGGATGTTAGGAACGTGTGGTTTCAGCAAGATGGAGCCACAGCACACAAAGTCAATTTTGATTGCCAATAACTTAAAAACCACTAAATATAATTCAATAAAATAATAAATCATATTTAATTATTATTTTGTTCAACTTTTGACTCTCTTCTGGGGAAATTTTAGTCAAAATTGCGAACCCATTGTGCCTTTTTATTGCATTGAAGAATTTGATATTAATAATGAAAACATTTCCTAATGTCTCTTAAGTACCATTTAAATAATATTAGTGGTAGGATGTACCTATCGTTTTTGTCTCAAGTTTTAAAAGCGATTTACCTCAGCAGCTAAATGATGCTTTAAAA
Organism: Chymomyza amoena; assembly: GCA_037043745.1. NCBI lineage: Eukaryota > Metazoa > Arthropoda > Insecta > Diptera > Drosophilidae > Chymomyza > Chymomyza amoena. Next base: position 110,878 of record JBAMAX010002814.1, on the reverse strand, counting down.
AGAATAAAGCTCAATTTATTTAAGCATTTGTAGGATTTTAAAAATATAGTAAAATGAGTAAAACCGTCTACGTCTCACACTCATCTTGTCGCCTCAACAATTCCAAATCTCCTAAGAAACATTCGAAAAATAAAAACAAAAATGAATTCCACTTAAGTGTACATCAAATACTAATGCATTTCTTTTTGTTTTCGCTTTCTTTGCAGCACTCTTTTTAACGACTTGAGCCACAAACAAATTATTGTTACCAAAAAATTCAGAAACATTTACAATCAGCAAGAGCAAGGACGAAGGCCAACCAAAAACATACTCTCTGTCTGTCTGTCAGTCAGACGTTTGAGACTTTTGATATTATGGAACATCGAAAAACTTGCGCACCCTAGATAATTCATAAAACCGATTCATCATCGACGTGACTTGATGGTTGTTATTGTTGGAAAAAACAAATCCACAAAAAAAAGAAGCTCAACAAATTGAATGTAATTTCATAAAAGCGAGTGTTAATTTTTTTTGTTCACTGTAGTAACTACATAGTAACTGAAACCAAAGAAAACTGTAGCCATTTTGTATTTTTTTTTGGGTGTCTGTGTGTTGTACCCAGGCTTAATGTGCTGCTGCACAGTGACATGAAAATGATGAAGAACATGAAATTTTTATAATGCCAACACAATGGCAGAAAGCCGTCACAAGTAGCTGCAAACTCATAGTGGCATAATAAAAAAGAATTCCGTTGCAAAGAAATCTAAAAAGCTATCCAGAAACTACAAATTTCATACGTGTAGGAGACATTTGTATTGCTCGCAGTGTGGCACATTGACAAGGCGACAACAAAAGGATAACAAAAAAAGCAGAGAAAAAAAGAAGGAGCGCAGCTACATCGAAGTAGCATCATTTATCAGCGCATCTTACAGATACAAACCAACACACACGAACACACACAGTGCATAAACTCATACCAACACTTTTAGACAAAGGCCGTTGGCCCACATGTGTGTGCCATGCTTTTGTGCCGCCATAGTTGAAAAGGATAACGATAAGCAGCATTGGGCTAAGGATAGTGCGCGTTCATTCAAAAACCCATTAACCCTAATAAGCAACAGCAGCAGTGGCAGCAACACCATTTACACTCTCAGTTACAAATAGATAAACGTGGCGTGCCCCCGACTCATCAATGCTGCATTGTCTGCTCTAAGCAGTTGTTCTAGTCGTAGTAGTTTTAGTCCTAGAAGACGACGCCGCAGTTGCTGTAAGAAAAGATTGCCACAAATGTTGCCGCCACGACTGCGACTCCGAATGCCAATGCATTTAATGGAACTCCGCATCATTTTACTCTGCCTGCCAACATTGCTGCTGGCCACAACGCTGGAACCAGGTGCGTATACTTAATAAATTGAGGGGACTTTTTTTCTATTTTAAAAAATGTAGTGGATAGTAATAACAATTTAAGATAATGGCAATTGCCAGTAGAAAATTTGCTGGAGTATTTTTGTTAAATACAAAATAAATAATACAAAAAAAAAAACAGTAAAGGAGGTCACTTTAGAATTTTATATGATCGATTAAATCAACATTGCTCTGCTTTTAACCCAATTTCAGCAGCTATTCCAAGAAGTCCTTTATAACAACTTAAGTATTTGAATGAAGCCCTTAAAAGTATGCTATGATTTTTTTTTCAAAATAAATCAAATTTATTTGTTGCCCTTAAAATGCGAAATATTTTGCAAGAACAAAATTCTTGGTATTACTAAAATAAAATCCGAAACGTGTTCTTGAAGTTCAAACCAAAACGGACTCTGAATACGTTTTCAATCCTCGGTAGAAGAAATAATCATTTCTTGATTAAAATGCAAAAGGCTTTAACCTCTTTAAAGTTTTCTCTTTGTAAAAGCGCAAAAAATACTTTTTTAAGATTAAAAGGAGTATTTTAAAAAATATTCAGTTTTAAATAAATCATTAATGTGTTGAGGAATTGTTGTTAAGTTTTTCCAAATTTTTTGTACATTATATTGTACATTATTTTATTGTATTATTTAAATTTAATATAAAAAAATATTTTTTTTGATATCGGAAGTTTTCTGATAGTTTTTTTTCAATTTTTATAATTTTTTTTAAATACATTTTTGTAAATTTTATTATTGTAGTATTTTACAAATTTCTTTTAAAATATTTTCTTTTAAAATTTGTTCTTTTAAATATTTTTGACTTTTTGGGTCAAATTCCTTTTAACCTTTTTTTTAATATTTGGGAAATCTTCGGATTGTTTTTTTATTTTTATAAATTTTTTGTCTTAACGACATCTTCTCGATTAACCTCCACCACCGTTTTATTATTTTCATCCTAATCTGTGTCTTCGAGGATGGAGTCATCTAGCTGGCTCTGACCTATACCCATCGAGGATGTCTTCTTCGCCACTCATCTCGTCGATGAGAGACTCTGATTCTTCTGGCTTTGATTCGGGTGCGGTTTGCGTGCCGCCCGAGGTGTCATTTCGGTACACCCGAATCACAGCCTTTTTATAGCCGTACCGCACCATGCCATCGGCTTTCTCTAAGGCTTCTGCTGACTCTTTGTTAATAGTCAGCAGAACCTGTCTAGTTGGGCCTGTCGTGCCCTCTACTTTGGCAATCCGCCAGTCATCCGTTTTCAGGTGTGGGTTACACACCTGAAACAGCTTGAGGATCTTGTCTGGATCCTCTGGCTTGGCTGAGACCCATACTCTGGCTCTCGGTCTAATGGGGACGTCCAACCAGTCCACCGCCACTAGCTTAGCTCCTGGATAGACTTCTCCAAGAGCTGCTATTGCCTTCTTGTAGGCCTCTGCCGAGCGGATATCCTCGCACGCAATTGTCTTTATAGTGCCGAGATGCCATCCGGCGTCATTGCAGTGTAGTGGGGGTCCTCCGCTTCTCTCCAATTCATCTAAGAACCGATCCTGCAGCTCATTTTCCACCCCCTTCCACAAGTTCCGAGGTACAAAACCCTCCTTGTTGCCCTTGTCTAGGACACCAAGGAGGATCTTATTTCTCGTAACCTCGGCAAAGGAGCGGTTGAGGTGCTGCGGTCGCGTTCTTTTTGGCGGAGGCGCAGCTTCTTCTGCGGATCTCTGCCTTTTGACATGGGCCTTAGGTTTCCCTGGGGCTGCTGGCTGGAAGCCCGGCAGGATACCTTTGGCCCAATCTACTAGTTTCTTACCCTCCGGAGTGACCTCCGGATTGGTTAGATTTTTTGGAGAATTTCTCCTGCCCGTCGCCTGTCTTGGTAAGACGGTTTTGTTGGTGGTGGCATCTTAGGAGTAGCCGGCTCTGAAGAGTTGGCAGCCAGCCCTACCTTGGACGAAGAAGCGAAACTGGCTTGTTCCATTTTTTCGTCCGAGGGTGGGTTAGACTGCCTTCCCTCAGAATCTAGGGAAGACGGTGGGTTTGCCGTCTTGCCCTTGCCGGCACAATCCAGGATGGGAAGGACACCTTCTGGTTCCTTTCTCACCGCGCTTTTAGCTACTTTTTTTGGGTTGTTATACCCTATCGTATTTTGGCGAGTTACGGTCTCAGGTTTTTGGTTTTTGTTGTTTTTGTTATTGTTATTTTTAGTACTGTTCATAATTTGGTCCCACGAGTAGTCGGGAAGGGGTGAGTTACCCGCGGCATAGCCCGGTTACCGCGGGAAGCCATTTATTAAAACTGGAGGTCGGCAGGTATCCAGAGTTCGCAAAGTAACGGCTGAGACCCCCTCAGCCATTCATCCCTCGGCCTTTGCTGTTCCACCTTGGATTTGGGGTAATTTTATAGAGTTTTCTTCTCTCGCCCGAACTACTATTCGTCAGCACCCATGGCAGAGACATGACCTTACCATGAGCCTGCTTCCAGCCGCCCTCACGTGGAGAGTGTAGTCGCACTTCCAGAAGTGTGTCACAATTACGGCGCGTACCCAAGTCTAGGGTTACACGTGATTCCCCTTGTGACACCAACTGGCTGACGGCCAAATTTGTTTCTTAATATTTGGGAAATATTTGGATATTTCTGTTTAATTTTTATAAATTTTTTGTGTAGTTTTTTGCGAATTATTTGTATAAATTTTTGTATTGTTTAGTTTACCAATCTTTTTTTAAATTTTATTTAGTATTTTGTGAAATTTTTTGCAAATTTTTTGTAGAAGTTTTTGTAAGTATTGTTATGAATTGGTTTTAAATTTTCTTTTAAAATGTTAAATTTTTCAAATATTTGTGAAATCTTTTGAGATTTTTTTTGCAAGTTCTAAAAATTTTTTAAATTTTTTGTCGAAACTACAAATTTTTGAAAAGAAAGAGGATTAATTCACCAAAGTTACCTAAGATGGGATATCTCCAGTTGAACTTATCCAATCTGGATTAGTAAATATATATATTAAATGTGCTGTGGAATTTTTTTGTTTTTTTCTAAATTTTTTGCAATTTTTAATTCTAAATTGCTTGCAAATTTTTTCTAAATTTTTTCTAAATTTTTTGTAAATTTTTTAGCAATTTTTTTTCTAAATTATCTTTAAATTTGTAAATTTAATTTTTTTAAAATATTAATTTATTAGCTTATACATTTTTTTAAGTTTATTGACAATTTTTTTCTTTTAATTTTATTACTCTGATAAAAAAATTCAAATTTTTCTGTAAAAATTTCAGAAAAAATGGAAACTATTTTTGTAAATTTTTTTCAAAGGATTTACCATTTTTCAAAATTTTTTAGCGATTTTTTATTTTAATTGTTCTTCAAATTTGTATACATTTTTTTAAAATATTATTTGGTTGGCTTTTACATTTTTTCTAAATTTTTACTTTAGCCCTTTGATAGTTTTTCTTTTAATTTTATTACATTTTTTATGAAAACTGTTAAAAAAAAAAAAAATTCTGTAAAAATTTTAGAAAAGAAAAGGTATATAAATAAAACCCACTCTAACTTGCCATATCTACATTTTTACTCCTCCAATCTGTATCAAATAAATTTCTCAACAAAAAGCTTGCTGCTAGTCAAAAATCCTTTTTCCATCCCTTATTCAATCCAAAAGACCCCTCAAAACTTAACTTCAAAATAAAATCTCGCCAATTAGCCGGCCGAATTTGTCAAAAGATTTGGTATAAAAAGAAGTAGTTTCAAGATTTCTAGCACAATCCGGGGAAAAACTCTTCCTTTGTTAAACTTCACCCCTATTTTTCAACACTATCGAGTGCCTGCTTAGCTAATAGAGAGTGAGAGCTCCAGAGTGCGTCTGTACTTGACGTTTTCAAGTACATAGCAGCCGAAAGTTGATCCACTCGTTTACATAATATACTCTACCCGGGCATTGTTTGTATATAAAGCGAAAACCATTAACGGGTTGTCTTAGTAAGTGCTAAGCAAATTAAAATGAAATTTGCCAAGCAACTCTCCTACCTGGCTATAGCCCCTGCAGCTATGCAGCAGTTTATTTTATTATTTGCATAAAACTAACAAATCGTTATAGTAGATCCCTAGCAGAAGAAAATCCCCACCTTGTGGCGCCAAACGCATTAAATGCTGCCTGCCACTCCGCTGCCCCGCCACTCGTCTTGGCCACAATTACAAAACGTTTTCTGCCTTAGCCAAGACCAAATCGTAAAACGAATTTCTATGCGAATGCGATGGAAATGGCAATGGAGATGGTTTTGGCTTTGGCGATTGCCATTTGCCATAGAGACCGACGGACGGACAGACCTCCAGACCTCCAGACGCTAAATGCGGCGGCTCAAACTTTGCCAATTTACAGATTTATTATGCTACGCGTTCCGTAGAAATTTTATTATCATGGTCGTTCTCTAGCTGCGCGTTAAATTCTGGCACTTGAGCGCTAAGTATGCACCTGCGGCTAAAACTTTCATTCAAAATATTTTCATTAAATGAAAAAAGTGCGCATAGAAGACAGCTCATAGCTCTCAGTTCTAGTTCGGGCACGGACTTTTTCTCGGCGCCCGTGCAGCGAGTATTTTAATGTTTGCAATTCATTTTGTAAATGGAATGCAAAGAAAATGGCGGCGAAAAAAAAAACTATATATAAGAAAAAAGCTCAACGCTGAAATGAAACTGAAAGTTGGCGAATGCGAAAACAGCTCACAAGTTAGTTATTTTAAGTGGATTTTGTTTTTCAAACTAGCTCACTGCTCCTAGGTAAATGGGTATATTAAGTTGGATCAGAGGAAGCAAACAGAACTGAAAAAGATTTTGTTCTTCCAAGACTAAATGCATAATTTTTCATCGATGTGTCTACTGGGTTTCAAAGAAGGTAATTCGATCCATGAAAAATCGCAAAAAACGAAACTTTCTTGTTTATTATCAGATCCCTGCCATCTTTTTCAACTGTTTCTTATAAAAATGTCCATAGATAGCTATAAAGCTACATTAAAAATACAAAATTTTTGGCGTTTTTTCCGGATGCTCAGAAAATCCAATCAAATTTTACCGCTGACATTTTTGGGTAAAAGAAAATCTTCGATTTATAAAAATTTTTCGAAAGGTAAGAAACGGAAAAAGCTGTGATTTTTCAATACGAAAAGTATCATTATTCGTCGGTGCATCTAATGGGATCTTGAAAATGTCAATTTTATCGATAAATAATCGCAAACAACTTCAAATTTCTTCGACATCAAGCCATCTATTTTGCCAGATTGCTCAAAAAAAAATCGTTCGATTCGAGACGGGAGAGCTATATTCAAAATACAACATTTTGTTCTTCTTTTCTCTCAGAAACTCCTTTAAAATTTAACCTTCGACATTTATTGGTAAAATCAAAAGTTTAGATCTCTAGAAATTTAAAGAACCATCTTTTTGAGTTACCCTAAAAACATTCTTTTTCAAAATCTAGTGTAAAAATCAGAAAATATTTGTCTTTTTTTTCGGAGTCTCAAAAATCCCCTCAAAAGTCCCCAATGATTTTTGGGTAAAACTGAAAGTTCAAATTTATGGAAATTTTACGATTTATATATTTGAGTTAACCGAAGAAATACATTTTTAAGAATATTGTGTAAGTTTTAAGAAACTTTTGAATTTTTTTCGGACTCTCAGAAAATCCACTCAAGTGTTATAATGGATTTTTGGGTAAAACAGAAAGTTAAGTTTTATAGAAATTTTACGATTTATATTTCAGTTTATCGAAAAAATGAATGGTTAGGAAATTAGTAGAAATTTTCAGAAACTTTTTGAATTTTTTTCGGATTCTCAGAAAATCCTTTTAAATGATTTTTGGGTAAAAGCAGAAAGTTTAATTTTTTAGAAAATGTTGATTATTTTCCGGTTTCTCAGAAAATCCCCTTAAATGTTACTTATGATTTCTGTATAGAACCAACAATTTTGATTCATTGTAATTTTACGATTTAAATCTTAGAGTTATCGGAAAAATTGCATTTTTAAGAATCTAGTGTAAGTTTTTGAAAAAATACGGTGTGATTTTTATTTAAAAATTATTAAAAAAATCAAGGAACATTCAGAAAAAACTTTAGAAAAAAAAGAATAAAAGTATTTAAAAATTAAAGCATCGTTTACAAAAAACTATTTGAAGTTGCGTATACGTAATGTTATATTTTTCGGTTGGAAGACAATATAAAACTCAAGAGTTCATCATATTGCTCGTATTATTTCATCAAGTTATCAATGCATTATAAGTCAAATCTAAATCAAAAATAAAATAGTATTTATGGGAATCTTTACAAATTCGCTATGCTCAATTTTTTCGAAGTAAAATGCTTTTGTTCACAAAACTTTTTTTCTTTTTTCGAAAGGACCAAAAAAAATGGTTTAAGTCAATCTGAGATTTTTTAGAAATAAATTATTAAATTATTTGAAAAATTAGTGAAATTTTGTATACGTAATCAAATTATTCTTTTGGGGAAAGACACTATAATAAAGGATTGATCGTAATAATTTTATTTCTATACCAAATATGAGAAAAAGTGCAAATATCAAGAGTTCCAAAAAATATCTGAATTCCGATCAGCATCTATTTAAGCAATCTTTGTAGTGATAATATCTTTGAAACCAGAGAAATTGCGTTAACATTTTCGTTTTAAATGCCCAAATATCTGTGATTCAGTTTCTAGGTATACTGCTCAGTTAGGCTTTCCAAAAATTTCCATATCTCTCAGTTGCTGTAGTAACCATTCTAAAAGTTACATTTTACAAAACTGACTTTTGGGTATATGAAATTCGGTCACTCCCGACTTTACATTCACTTATTTCACTTATTAAATAAATACTTCAAATTTTTTGTGCAAAACTTTTGTTTTTTTTTTTTTTGTTTTTGCCAATTATGGCAAGACATGCGCCACTATTCAGTTCAGGTAAACAGTTTGTGCAACCTTGACGTCGTTACCAAAAAAAAAAAAGTCAAATTATATTCATACGTATGAAGCAAGCAAGCAAAACAAGCGCAAGAAATTGCTTTGTAAACAATTATTAATTTTGCATCAGTGTAAACGGTTACTCTGTCGACCTTTATTAATTTGGTTTAAATAGGCGCCGCCTAAAAGTATGCCGCACCCTTGTTTATGCTTTGTGGCGCGGCATCACGTATACGCATCGTTAGAGGGCCTAAGTTATGGCCAACACGTAACATTCACAAATAATAAGGATAATGAAAAATACACAGGGGAGAGATTAGCGTTGAAGCAGCGCAGCGTCAAAAAAAAATACAACAACAAAAACAACAACAGCGGCAGCATGGCGCCAGTAATTCACCTTTTTCTATAGGCTCCGCTGCTGCTGCTTCCTCTGCTGCCTCGGCGTTGCCCTTGTGGCTTTGGTTTTGACCCAGATGGAAGCCTCTATAACTGTGTTTGTGTGTTTGTGTTTTTGCGTTAGGCCAACGCGTTACGCATAAATTATCAACGCGCGACACCTTATCGGGCGCTCATTACCCCACAGCTTCCATGAGCTGCCCTCCATCATCATCCGCTTCTGGCTTAGCACGACTTCTGTTGTCCCACTGGAGGCAGTGTAAAAATTGAAAATTTATTGTGCCTTGATGTGGCCGCTGGTCAAATTGGAGGCAAGGTGGTCATTTCGGGGTGGCATCAAAGCTTAAAAATTCTTTGCTCTACAAGTTTAAATTGACTTTTTAAAGTAGCTTGAAGTGAGTATATGGGTACATAAGTAAAGTGAATTCTTGAGGAAGAAGTTGCCCATTACTCTGAATTTTTGACAGGATATGTTGGCCTTGGCACAAACCAAATATTTTGGAGGCATTTTTTTGGTTTGCATCTTCGATTTGTATTAAAAATGTATCTAATCAGTAGTAGTGTATTTGTTCGCAAGCGTTTAAATAATAGCCCTGAAAAGTATGCTATGATTTTTTCCAAATAAATCAAATTTAGCTGCTGCGCTTAAAATGCGCAATAATTTCCAAGACATAATTCTTAGTATTTCTGGCACAATTCTTGGTGTTTCGAAAGATCCAACTAAAATGGACTCCAAGTTCGGTTTCAATTCAATATTGAAGTGAGTAAGTACGAGGGTGGATTGATAAGTTTCCGGCCTGACTAAGAGATGGCGCCACTAGGCCTACCTTGAGGTGGCGTTCTATAGTACCATCCTTAGATAGCTTGTAGCTATAGTTTCAGCCCGATCGCCATGTTAGTTTAGATTTGAAAGCACACTGAACAAGACGCCTCTGTGTTTTTCTTAAAAATGGGGAAAAAAAAAATTGAAAAAACATTTCTACCGCCAATTTGACATTGTATAAGCGTAATCCAAGCAAATTTTTGCGTCGATTCATAACCGTTGACGAAACTTGGGTCCACCACTACACTCCTTGGACCAAAGAACAGTCTAAACAGTGGATTGGACCAGGGGAACCAACTCCAAAGAAGGCAAAAACAATTTTTTCAGCGAGCAAGGCTATGGCTACTGTTTTTTGGGACGCAAGAGATATTATATACATTGATTACCTTGAAAAGGGTAAAACTATCACTGGTCAATACTACGCAGACTTATTGCAACGTTTGAGCCACGAGGTGAAAATTAAACGACCTCATCTGGCGAAGAAAAGAATCTTGTTTCATCACGATAACGCACCAGCGCACAAGTCAATCGTTGCGATGGCTAAAATCAACGATCTGAAGTTTGAATTGATGCCGCACCCTCCCTACTCTCCAGACCTAGCCCCGAGTGACTATTATCTGTTTCCTAACCTCAAAAAATGGCTTGGCGGTAAGAGATTTGCGGACAATGAAGAAGTAATCGAAGCTGTAAATGGGTATTTTGAGGAGCTTGACGAATCAGTCTATAGAGATGGCATTACTAGACTAGAACACCGCTATGAGAAATGTATCAGCCTTGGAGGAGATTATGTTGAGAAATAAAAAAATTCTTAAAAACGTTGTTTTTCATGGTCAGGCCGGAAACGTACCCTCGTATATGGGTGCACGTGCATGAGTGTGGTAAAGTGAATTTTTTCGGAAGAAGTTGCCATTACTCTAAATTTTTGACAGTTTATATGCATATAACTATTGTGCCGAAGTTTTTGACTTTATTAAATACTAATAAAATACCATATTTTTTTGTATTTTTTTTAAGTCTTTTGAAAGTTACGCAGTTGTGAGCTGCCAAAGTTAGCATTTGTAGTAACAAGAATTTAATTAAAGCTTTAAACTTAAACAAAAAGCTAAAATGTTCGTATATTATCCATTCTTTGTGAAGGTAAAGATAAGATATTTTAAAAAAAATATATGTCTTATATGTGTTACTTATAATTACTAGATTAAAAACTTTCTTCAAAATGTATTTTTATATATACTATAAGCTTCTTTTGAGTAAAAGTAACATAAGGCCGGCTGGGTTCGGATTGATTTTTGGTTTTATCTTAGTTTTGAAATGTAAATTATCACACATCAGCTGCTACTTTTTGCCGGTATTTAAATAATTTTGCTATTTTTTTGTTTGTGCAAAAGCAAATGCCGATTTAAGTTTGGCACAGGGAGATTACCCAGTAAAAATAATTCAGCTTATGAAAATTATGCGTTTATATGACTTTTGTTACAAAAAAGAACGATAATGATGAACAAAAAAAAACGGAAAAATCATTGCCGACTTTTTCTAAGAAATTTCATTAAGAATGGCGAAGTTGTAGTAAAACGAAATTATATATTCAACAACATAAGTTATTAATTTTGCAGCTCCAGCAGCTTCATTAGGAACACTGTGCATTGCTTGAAATTTTTCTATTTAAATAATTTTTTTCCCCTCCTTTCCACGTCTATGGCCAATATCTGTTTAAAAAAAAAATGTTTATTCCCAAAGCAGCATTTGACACAACTAGTCTCTTTCCCACCAGTTTGCAACCACTTACTTTCAAACTAGTTCAAACTTTTACTACAAAAATTTGCTTAAGGCAAGTGCTTGCGTGTGTCTATTCTGCCATAGTCAAAATGTCTAAATATGCTGAGAATTTTTAAGCAAAATGGCGTTTATGCAATGTGTGTCTCAAACAGAGGTGGCCAAGACGTCTCAGCATCTCAAGTAGAGACACAAGCCTAGCTGCGAACATCAAAACCAACCGCGCTAGCTCTATATCTGACTCAGTCTCGCAGTCATTCTTACTCTTTTGCACACAGCATGGCTGACTTTCTGTCTTTCCGTCTGTCCGTCTCTCATTCCGTATGTGCGTCAGTTGGCTCAGTCATCGCTCAGCCAAGTCAGCTCAAGGTCATAACGTGCCACTGCGCGCTGGCTCACATTTACATTCACATTTGCCATGGGCTTTACTTTTCCACTTTTCTACTTTTCCTACTTTTACCTAACTCAACACTGTTTACTCTTTTTTCAGCACTTGTCCCGCTGTTTACCTTGCCTCAAGTCGTGCTCATGTTTCAAGTGCAAATGAGTTCGCCTTCATGTGTGTTTGTGTGTATCTATGTGCACCTTAGTCGCTTGTAACGTGTGTGTGGGTGTGTGTCTGCCCTGGTGTCATATAATTTCAGCTATTTCACAAATTTGCTTAGTGGTTTTAAAATTAAGCTCATGGCAAGTGTAACGCTAGACACGGCCCATTGCCCCTCACATACGTAGCGCACTTTACCAGCTTCAGCTTCAAATAAGCATAACACCGTTAAAGCAACCTTTAACTTTCTAAGGACCCTAAGAGTTTTTTGGGTACGTCTCCAAAGGGAACCGGTTCGGCTGCGCCAAACAAGCGCGGCAAGTGGTGCGTCAAGCCGAGAGCTTAAGCGGCTTTAACGCTTAACAGGGCTTAACAGATGCGCTCAGACAATGCCGCATAGAAGAACATGCCGACATATTTTCTGTGTATTAAGAAATTACGTATACGACAGACAGCCTAGACCATACATCAAGCTTTGAATATTAGCGTGGGCTATTGAGTTTATGCGTGGGTCTTAGTCATGAATTAAAATAAAAAAAAAATTACAAACAATTCTAAGAAATAATTGAAATATGTTGCTTGGGTATTAGGATATTACGTATACGACAGACTAGATAATACTTGAATCCATGAATATTAGCGTGGGTTACTTAGTTTATGACCTGGTCTTGTTCATAAAATAAGATTTATTAGTTTTCAAAAATAAAAACGATTTTGAGAAATAATTGAAATATATATTTTGTATATTAAGAAATTACGTATACGACGGGATAGACCATACATCAAGCTTTGAATATTAGCGTAGGTTACTTGGGTTATGTGTTGGTCTCAATCAGGAATTGAGCAAAAATTACACACAATTCTGGGAAATAATTTAAATATATATTATGTTTATTATAAAATTACGTATACGACAGCGTGGAGCATATATAAAGCCTTGAATAACATACTAGCGTGGTCTACTTAGTTTATGCGTTGGTCTTATTCTTGAATTGAGAATGAGTAGTTTTAGAGATAACAATCAATTGATAGTCCTGATTGATATTTCATAAATAAAAATATAGAGAAATTACGTATACGACAGACCGCGCGTTGCTCTTGATTATGAATTAAGAATCATTTAAGTCATGATTGATATGGAATCAGATATTTTTTGTGTAATGAAATTACGTATACGACATATAGCAATTTTAGATTCATCTCTTGTATTAACTTTTCGAAAAGTTCAAGTTGGTTTAGCTTATCAAAAATTTATTATTTTAAATGTATCTCGCACCACATTTGCTTTATTTATATTAGCCTTAAGCTAAATAAAGCTATTACGATAAAATAAATTTAAGTGGACTTTGTGCCACCATTTTTAATGTTGCCAAACAGGACGAAGTAGGTAACCAGCTAACTCCTGAGCTAACTCGACTTCTCTCTAAAAAGCGACGACTCCGAAGGAAATTTCAGACCACCCTTCATCCTGCAGACAAGGCTGTCTGGAAAAAGGCTGAAAGGGAGCTTAAAGTGGCACTTCAGACATTCAGACAGAAATCATTCGACAGAAGAATAGAGGCTCTGGACTATAAGCTTGATTCTGGATGTAACCTATGGAAAGCGACCAGAAACATAAAGAGACAACCCTATCGATTAGTTCCGCTAAGGCGTCATGATGGTAGTTACTGCTCAAATTCAGAGGAACAAAAAGATACATTTGCTAAGCACCTCGAAGAGCGATTTACGCCTTTTAAACTGGCCACGGATGAAGAAGTAGTCCAAACTCTCAGCATCATTGACACACCACTCCAAATGACGTTGCCTGTTCGTCCCATCAGATTAGATGAGATTGAAGAAAATATAACAAAGCTTCCTAAGTCAAAGGCCCCAGGTCATGACAGAATAAGTCATGCTACCCTACGAGCCTTACCAAGCAAAGCTCTTCTTTTTATTACGCTGATTTTTAATGCAATAATAAGAACACAACACTTCCCTGCCCAATGGAAAGTAGCTCTCATTACTATGATCAGGAAACCTCCTCCTCACTCTTGCCAAAGTTTGGGAGACGTTGATGGCTAAAAGGATCAATGGACATAACAATTATTTACCTGACCATCAATTTGGATTTAGGGAAGGACACGGCACCGTCGAGCAGGTAAATAGAGTGGCTAACCATATTCTAAAAGCTTTCGACGACAATGAATACTGTTTTGGGGTATTTTTCGACGTCAAACAGGCATTCGATAGAGTTTGGCTGATCGGTCTGCTAGCTAAAATTAAGATGTTACTGCCTGCTTCGTATTTTGGAATATTGCGATCTTACCTTGAGGACAGAAGATTTCAAGTCAGCATCAAAAACACGCTATCCACTGCCTGGCTGATGAGAGCTGGAGTACCTCAAGGAAGTGTACTTGCGCCGCTTCTTTACAATTTGTACACTTCTGACATCCCTACTCCTACGGAGTTACTGCAGGCTGTTGTGAAGGACAAAATGCTAATCGCTTCATACGCTGACGACCTGGCAATATTTTACTCATCATCCTGTGAATATGAAGTAGCTGACGGGATACAAGAGTATATCCACCTGCTTGAGAACTGGACTCGCAGGTGGAATATTACCTTAAGTCCGAGCAAATGTCAGTCGGTTTTATACACATTAAAGAGGAAGACTCCACCCTCTATATGGCTAGATAGAAAAAAATCTCCAAAATTTCGGCAAAATTTGGTAACATATTTAAAGTTCGTCTAATAACTTTATATAATGATTTTGCAGAGCTTCTGGGTGGACTTGTAACTCTACCTATTTATTAAAGCTTTAAATATTCGAAGTAATAAAGGTTTTTTTTTTGTAATTCTAGGAAATGACGTAGCATTAATTTATGGGTAGCCTGAAACATTACGCATTTAAATACTTCCTCTATATACCAAAACATTCCCACTTTTACTGACACTTATTCGCTAGTAACATTTTTATGCACTCTTGCCATAAACGAGCACTTAATAGTGTTTTTTTGCTCTACTTTTTTTTGTGTGCGAATACAATCAGCTTGACTGTATCATTGATTACTTTAATGGCAATGTTTTCTGCTGCAAGGAAAAAAATAAGTAATATAAAATTACGAAGCGTTTCGCATAAACAAAGTTCAGACTTCTATATAAGTTTTGCTGTTTGTCAAAAGCAAAACGGCATAGATATAAATAATTTAAAAGAGTCGACTGTTGCCAAGATGTCTTTCAATTTGAGTCATAATAAACATGGCAACAGGAAGAATGGGTGAAATTATGCATGATAAAATGGCGGATATAAGCGACTGAGAAATTCCCTAAGAGCGAGTAGATATAGGAAAGTAGTAACCTTGGCAGCTGGGCAATCTGCAGGTTTACTTTGAGGAAATTTTATAGGCACAGCTCTTAAGGATACCGAGATCTCAGTTTGCTTCCTTCTCAATGTGACATAAGTTTGTATTAAACTAATATACCCTTGCTCCTTTCTGACATCGACTGCCTTGAGCAAAATGTCGTGTCAGTTGGCCATAGACAGAAACTTAAACGATTTACAGCAAGGCGTCAGCGGCAGACGTCGGCAGCATCGTCGACGTCGATAGTGCCGCAAAAGCTTTAACAGAGCATTGTCAAAAAGGCAGATTGACAAGAAATATTTATTATTAATAATAAACATGCGAGCACACGACAAACGCACTTGCTGACTTCATTATTTATCGCTTTTTAGTAAAACTGTCGGGAGTAAAATGGCGAACGGAAAACAAGCAAAAACGGCGTAGAATGTGCTTGGGAGTGAGTTAGGTCGGAAATAAAATGAAAAATGTTGGATGTTTTGAGCGAAACTTGCGGCAAAAAGTGTTGTGTGTGCCAATTCGCTTATAGTCACTAGCGCTCTCTCTCTCTCTTGCTCTCACTCTCTCGATGGCTTTCGCTTTCTATGGTTGGCGCTGCCTCACTCACACTCTCCGGCTATGCCTCAAGTTTTATTACTGCTGCCTACTTTCAGGCATACAATATAATTCACACGCTTAAGCCGCAGGACACTGACATGCGCACGTAGACGTATACTTAATACTTACCCTCGCAGCACTCATACGCAACGTTAGCCATTTTATTAGCAGTGCGTGTTTTTTTACTATTATCGCATTTGTTCCCAACCACAACTTGAGCCACTTGACCTTACACTTAGACGGTGTTTATGCATATGTGTGTGTTTGTGTATCTATGTATAAGTGCGTGTTGTGTGTGTGAGTATGAGTCCTGTGCACATTTACATTGCTCTTTACATGCGCAATATATTACGCCTTGTCGTTGGCTTTGCGCTAACTGTCGCGTATATGTGTATGTATATATATCTGTGTGAGTGCGCTCGTGTGTGTGCGTGTGCCGCCATGCATACAAATTCAAAGATAAAGAATTTCCATTTCTGTTTTTAGCCAAAACAAAATTATTTTTATTACATAAATATGTATCCAACAATATGTATTTCTGTTGCCCAGTTTTTTGACCGCTGACTTAACTTGACCCGCCATAAAATGTGCCAGGCCCCGTAATGTATGCAAGTGTATATGTATTTGTGTATCTATGTGAGCTGCCATTATTTTTAATCTGTGCTGTTATTATTCGCTTATTTTTAATTTCATATGTGGGTAGGTTTGGTTGGGCCCAACTCGGCGCTCAAAGACAAATTCGAAATCAATGCAATGAGCAAAGAAAACTCGGCAACTTTGACGTCAGAGCACATTAATAACAATGCAGAGGCAAGAGGCAAGCAACAATGATGAGCAGCCATGCCGCACGCACTCGCAAATACACTCAAAACTCACACCTACGTGTTTGAGGCATATGTACAGTAGAGATAACTTTGAATAAAAGAGAGATAAATATAAAAATATATAAATAAAAATATTCTTGAGCTCAAAAAAGACGTTAGATTTTTAGAATCTTAGAATTCTTTGAAAAAAAATTATTGGAGGAAATAGCTTATTCCAAGTCAAGACACTTTTTAAGTAAAAGTCCTAAGAAATATCAGATAAATAAAGTATAAATATAAATATTCTTGAGCCCAAAAAGGCGGTACAAATTGGTATTTTTGTCAGACGATTTTAAACTAAAATTATTAGACGAAGTAGGATTATTTCAAATCAAGACACTTTGTAAGTAAAAGTCCTAAGAAATGTTAGATTATTACGTATACTTAATACGACATCTGTTTTTATATTCTTCTAAAACCCGATACTAATAATTTATTCCAAATTCAGACATTTTGTAAGTAAAATCCTAAGAAATGTGAGATAAATATAGTATAGATATAAGTATTCTTGTGCCCAAAAAAAGCTGTCAAAATTGGTATTTTGGTCAAAAGATTTTTATAAAAATTTATAAGACGAATTAGGCTTATTTTAAATCGAAACGCTTTGTAAGTAAAAGCCCTAAGAAATGTTAGATTATTACGTATACTTAATACGAGCTCTGTCTTTATATTCTGCTTAAACCCGAGACTAAGAAGTTATTCCAAATCGAGCCGCTTTGAAAGTAAAACGTCTAAGAAATGTTGCATTTGGTTTTATTACGTATACTTAATAAAAGCTCTATCTTTATACTGGTGTTATTACGTATACTTAATACAAGCTCTATGTTTATATTCTGGTAAGCCTAAGGCCAATAATTTATTCCAAATCGAGCCATTTTGAAAGCTAAGGTCCTAAGAAATGTTGGATTTGGGGCTATTGCGTATACTTAATACAAGCTTTATCTTTATATTCTGCAAAGCCGCAATTGTAATTCTCATAATTTTATATAAAAAAAATTAAACCTAGCTCAACTTAAAAGTCATTTGTAGTTCTTGGGATCTCTGATGCTTATCTCCTAATTTTTAAGCATAAAAAAAATTACCCAAATTTCACTTGAAAAACTTTGTCTTCAAAACTTTTTGAAGTTGTTCAAACTGTTAAGCGTTTACTGTACCCAACAAGTAGAGCCGCCGCATACGTATTCTCAAAGTATGAACTATAAAAATTTACGAGGCAATAAAAGATGCGAGCTTGCCTTACTGTGTTTTATGGCTTTTGCTTTAGTATACAAAGAGAAACGCATAAACAGATAAAATGGCGGCGGAGAGGCACATACGGCCATAGAAAAAACACCGCAAATACGTTGCCATGTTTTCGATTTTAGCTAGACCTCCAAAACCAAAGCAAAATACCACCACTGCGTATGCGTGATATTAGTTCAAGCTCATGTGCGTACATCATGGCTGATTAAAAGTTTGTCCATTACGCAACACTTGCACGGTGAAATTGACCCGCCCCCTTGGGTCAGCTGCATTACTCCCTAACCTACACTTACCCCATGATTGATTAAAATCGATTACAAACGCGCACATACGAGTGCAATTGAATTTTATAACGCGTATACGTAATGTAGTACGCATTCATAATGTAGTGGCTGGTCAGTACTAAGTTTTCTTAAGATGGCGGACCGCCATATTCCAGCTGCTTAAGCGTGCTGCGTATTAAAACTGAAACGCAGTGAGCGTAAATTTAATTTGAAAATATTTTACTTGGTAAAAATTGACTCTGGTCAGTTGCCTTGGTAATCAAAACTTTGCTTATTAAAATGGCAGGCAGAAAAAGTTATTTTTGACTTGTATACATTATGGCTTAAGTAGTTGCTTGATTAAAATCTAAATGCGGCGCATACTTGACGTATACTTAATAAATTGCCTGACTACGCTGTTTAATTTATTAAAAGCAGCCAAAGTGTGAGACTGCATATTGTTAGAGAGGAAACTTGGGTAGTGAAGGGGTATTTTGGAAGCATATCTGATTTAATTAAGTTGCTACTATGATCGGAGATACAGCATGGGTCAGCTAGATGTGACCTTAAGATGTTTGTTAGTACTTGGATAGTAACGGTGACAAGGCAATAAATTTCAAGGCTATGAAGGAGCGTCAATTTTAGGAGTTACTTAAATTGTGTAGATGTACATCAAGATTATTTCTTTGGTCATTCCATCTTAGATTGAAAAGCTTACATTATTATATATGTGGGATTTATGATTATCCGTTTATTAATAGGTTTAAATTAATGTGTATAATTTAGTCTTATAACAACAATTTTAAACGACTTTAAACAACTTTTTCTGCTCTTGACTACCGCTTTTCGACTCTACTCTGTTCTGCTCACGCTGCCAACTTCAGCTGCTGATCGCGCTGCCAACTCCAGCTACTTATTTTTACATATATATTTATTCCTTTTTCTCCAAAGTGAAGCATAGGGCTGCAATAAAATTCTTAAATCTGCCTCTATCCGATGACATCCTTTTAATTGCATTCCAGTTCGTCTCACTCGCTTCAACTTCCTTCTCATATTACCTTATCTATGTAAGCGCTGGATGCCCCCTTCTACGTCAAGCATGGGGGTTCCATTGGACGGTCTGCCTTACTTGTCTTGCAGGTCTTTTCTTAGGGTGTGACTTATCCAGTTCCATTTTCTCTTCATTATATTTATCTTAATGAGACTTTGTTTTGATAGTGCCCACAGACTCTCATTTGATATGGTTTGGCCATCGTATTTTTAGTATACGTCGATTGACAAAGTCTTGAAATTTGCAGGGACCTATTCGCTGCATTCCAGGTATCGCAGTTTGGTGCAGCGTGGCAAAGATGAGATATTGCCGAAATTTTGTTGAGTTCTCCAAAGGTTAGCTGCGATTTCTTGATCCTGTTTTTGATGTCTTCGCTACAGTCGCCAGAGGTTGAGATGATACATCCTAGGTAGTAAAAGAATTCGACTTCCTATATTTGTGTTGAGTTTAGAAAGAACGGATATTGCCTGGGTTTGTGCGCACTTCCAAAGTTTTACAGACATTGATGCTAAGTCCCTCTTTAGAAGCCAGTATTGATATTGATTTGAGTTTTCTTGCCATGTCATCGTTTTTGTGCGTCAATAAGCAAATATCGTCACTAAGGTAATTTGTGCGAAATCAATTAAAAATGTTGTTCTCCTATAAATTTAAAGTCGATTTCGCACATTATATGTAATTTTTGTTGTTCCAAACGTGAAACAGCGTTGCATTTCATACTTCGCATTATGCCTAAAGAAACCCAAATAACTTTTATTGTGGCAAAAAATGGCAAAAGAAGCTAAATTGTCAGGATTTAACATAATATGATTATTAAATTGGCACTTACCATTTGCAATTCCTTGTGCTCTTCAAAACTTATATTCCATGAAACTAAGTTGCTTTTGTTGGGACATATCCAAAACAAGGCAAAAACAATGTAAAGGACAATAGGACATAGCGTAAAAAAATGGTTAGAGAGTTTTTTTAATCTTTTATATTAAGAACCAGGGCTAACATCTGTCTACAATACAATTTTTATTTTGCTTTTGATATTTACTTAGGCACTTAGCTGATTTTTCCGCCGAAAATGCAAATAAAAACGACGTACAATCAGCAATTTAATTTATAAATAGCTTTTTTACTGCTGGCGACATCTAGCGTAACTTTCCCGAAAAATTGGCAGCACTGCAGTGTTGACTTTGCCCGCTCCCCACAGTAACAGAGTTGCCACAAGATTTTAAATTGATTTTTTTATCATCTATCTATATATTTATTATATTTATAAAAATATTTGTAGGTTTATACCAAAAAAATAACGAAAAAAACCATAGCGCTATGGAACCTATTTTATAGATTCGATAAGATCCTCGAGCTCATGATAAAAGTCTGGCAAAGTTCTATAAGCTTACAAGGTGATTTGTCAAAGAAAATAGATCCGACCAAGCCCGAATCTGGTGTCTTTTATGGGAGTATTATCTTAGATTTGACATAGAGGTTATATTTGTGACAGATTTTAATTCACGAATATTTTATTTTAATTTTAAGTATGATATACGAGGGGCATTCAAAAAGTAAGTTTCCCTAATTTTAAAATGAAGTACAAAACAATATTTAGGTTACAAAATGAATTTTTATTAATTATTTGACTCACAAACTATTTTTCTACATACTCACCTTCGACTTGAATACATTTTTCGTATCTATTATAGAGTTTATAAAAACCCTTTTTTAAAAAAAGACGTGTCCTGTTTTTGGAGCCATAATTTGACAGATGTTTGGACTTCTTCGTTTGAAACAAAATGCTGCCCACTTGGTGCGAGATCCGGAGAGTAGGGTGGGTGATCGAAAATTTCCCATTTGAATTTTTCCAATAAAGTTCTCGTTTTTTGAGCAGAATGAGGCCGTGCATTATCATGAAAGAGTAAGATTTTTTTGGATAATTTTCCTGGACGTTTTCGTCTGATGGCATTTTTAAGCTTATTTAAAACTTCGCAGTAACGATCCGCGTTGATTGTTGTACCAGGAAATCAATTAACAAAACACCTAACTCGTCCCAAAAAACTGTGGCCATGATTTTTCCAGCAGAACGTTGAATTTTTGCTTTTTTTGGAGAACTTTCTTCTGGTTTCTTCCAAACCATGCTTTGACGCTTTGTTTCGGGATCCGTATGATGACACCACGTTTCATCACCCGTCACAATGCGTGGAGTAGACCTATCGCCTTCTTTCTTAACCATTTCAAAAATTTTTTGAGCAGCGACTATTCGTTGATGTTTATGGTTTTCGGTAAGCAGGCGTGGGACCCATCTTGCGCAAACTTTGCTGTAAGCAAGCTTATCCTTCAATATTGAAAAGATTGAAGTTCGGCCAATTTCAATATCAGGAGGAATTAATTCGAGAATATCATCGATGGTCAGCCGTCTGTCCTCTTCAATAATTTTTTGAACAGCTTCAATAGCTCTGTCCGTAGTCGCTGTTTTTGGACGTCCTGCACGCTGTTCATCATGAACTTCTGAACGTCCCGCGATAAAATCAGCGCGCCATCTTCGCACCATTTGCACACTCATACATTTCTCACCATAAATTTCCACTAGTTCACTGTGAATTTTGTTACTATTCAGTCCTTTTGAAGTTAAAAAACGAATAACTGCACGCAGTTCACAATTGGACACGTTTTGCAATGGTAGCTCCATGGTTGTTGTGCTTATACTGCTGAAAAAACTATTTTCGGTCACCTATACCAGTGCCGCTCTTATCGATAGACTCAACACTGATGTTGTGTTCAGTGCGAGGCCGCTAGATGGTGCACAAGAAAAACGCCAAACTAGGGAAACTTACTTTTTGAATACCCCTCGTATTTTAAATAAAAATAACTTTAATGCCCTAAACAGAGCTCTTGATATAAATGGAAAACGACTTATGTACCAGCAGATCTCAATTCCACAATGGAGGAGCTTCTTAGAAACAAATTTGTTGATAAATGTTTAAGAGATATTATAAAATGTTGAAAACATATGTTAGGCTAAATGATTTCGAACCAGAGCTAAGGATAGCTCAAGACCAAGTTACATTAGAATGCATTAAAATTCCAGATAGTTACTTAATTTTTTTGATTTAATTTTTGGCACATGTGGGGTAGTCCACCAAATAAAAGTCACCAATCTTCTACTCATGTGAGCCACATTAACAAAGTTCAAAAGATACGAGATTTCAGTTTTTCCTTCCCCATTCATAAGAATAAATTTTCATTGTTTTAAGTGTACAGAGCATTGCACTGTCGGTCATGGGTCGCTCAGCAACAGAAACTCGGTCAATGCCGACTTAAACTTAAGCTCCAATTTCTGTTAAAGATGTTTGGGCTGCCAACTTGCTGCAGCTGTGTCAATCAGCAAGCTTACAATCAATTTACTTAAGTCATTGGCAAGCCTTAAATAAAATGCAAACTGTGTGAACTCAACGGGTTCGTAGCTTTTCAAGGCAATCAGAATGTGTCTGACCAACATCAAGTTACTACTATACGGCAATTAAGGCAGGCATCAGTTAACAGCCTGAACTCAAATGCCAGGATAATTGTAAGGCACTGAGGCGCAGCTGTTAATGATGTTGCAGGGGAGGCAAGTTGCTGAATAAGATGAAGATGTTGCCGACTGCAGTGCGTTATTTGCTGTCAATCAGACAGGACAGACAAACTGCACATTAATACTACTCCGTCTGACTCTCACTTACTCTCTCTGTGTATCCTTAATTCCAGATCAAAAGTCAATACTCACAGACAACGACTGGAAGAAGCTATGGATGCGAGGCGGTATAAATGCCGAATCAAAATTGGATAACAATCTAGACTCCAGTGACAGTCCCATGTTCGAGGACAGTGAGGTAAGTCAACTAAGTATATCAAAATCAAAGGACAACCAATTGCTAGACTTTGTTTAAACAAATGCTACCAATCAAATGTATTGAAGTGTTGACTAAACTCTCTTTCAATTGACTGGCAACTGCAATGCTTAAGGATACTTGCTGCAGTTAAACAGCTTAAGCAGGAGCACAAAAATTGAGCAGAGTATAACAAATGCTTGGTTCTAGAACTTGCAACTGGCTTAATTACCATACAACATGAAGTCGACGAGGACGTCGACGACAAGGACGACAAGCAAGACTCGACGGGGCCAACTCTAATTAATCTTTAGTGCTTATTTATATTTCATTCGCGTTGGCTTCGAATCTAATTATCCAAATAGCAGGCCACGCCAGCCCCAGGACTGTACATCATGATCTACTTAAATTACCCTATGCACTATAAGCACAGTGGCGGGCTTAAAGAGGGTTTGCTGAATTATGTTAATAATAATAAAATTTGATGTAACATAACGCAACCCCTCTTAACTACACCCATGTGCACACTACAATGCAGTACAGTCTACACTGACTCACTATAGCTGCGATAACTGCGCGTCGCGTCCTTGTCGTTGTTTTTGTTGTTTTTTTTTTTGCTTATATATTTTTTCTGCTGACTAATTGTCGGTGGAGCTGTGTGCGAAACACTTTATAAAGCATTTGGTTCGGGGCTCTATTTATTCCCTACAGCTTACAATAAAAAATGAACTTTTAACTTTTTGTCTTGTTTTTGTTCTTGCTCTATTCTTTCTTCTTCTCTTTCATGCCTGCTTCGCAACAGCTGATGGCGCACAATACAACCGTCCAGCTGGGTGGCACTGCGTTCCTAGTCTGCAAGGTCTCCGGCGTGGATCGAGTGGGCGTAAATTGGGTTTGTTCTACTCTCTACAACAACTAAACACACACACTTACACACACCAACCCAACACGTTCCATCTTAGCTTATATACCTAAGTATCTATATACTAGGCAGCCATGCTGTTCCTTGGCCGCCATTGAAAAGCGTTTTATTAGCTCTTAACAAATTCAATTTTATTCCAATTTTTTTGCTGCAGCTGCTGCGGCTTAAAACACATTTTTTATATATAGCTTTAACTTTATTTTTTGCAGCCATTTATCTTGTTTTTTCCCCTATTTTTAATTATATGTATACTCTTTGTTTCAACACGCTAAACTATAATTTGTATAAATACCAACATTTGTTAGTAATTGAGCTAAAATTTCAGCTGAAAGCCAAGCCAAACTATGCCATGACTAGACGTTTCTATGTATATTAATATTCATGTATATATGTACTAAGTATATATGTATTTTGTTTGACATTCACTTCGTCTGGCTAACAAGCAATTAAGCCAATATATTAGTCACGCAATGGCGAACTGTCATAATGGCTGCAAAATACTTTTTGCATTTAGATGTCAACAAATTACAATTTGCTGTCACTTTTAGCCATATTTAGTTTTTTTTTTTGTTATCACAAAACATTCTACACAATTTTATATAATTTTAATAAAAACTAATTGCATTTTAAATTAAATGCATTTATCGAGCGGTAGAAATAAAAATTAAGTGCACTTTGCAGAAGTAAAGTAGAGTTTTAAATCTGTAAAGGGTGTTTTTTTAGTCCTTTTTATTCAAACTAATTAAAAGCTCGAAGTATTGAGGCAGAAAGTAAAAAAAAGAAAAATCGGCATCGACAGACTTGTGGGTTTCCAAGATCTAATAAATATTAATTAATATATACTGGGAGTGCCACTTAGTGGCTACCGATGTTTTTTTTAGTTTTAATTTGTTTGTGGTAAATTTTGACTTTTATAATCTACTAAGTCACTTTTTGAAAATGATGTCAGCCATTCAAATTTAATATCGGTTACCATATGATGGCGCACCCTATAAAATTATTTAAGAAACATACTATTGGGACCTTGAATAAATTTCCGGAAACCAACAATAGATGTCGCCATTGACATATACACAAAAAAAATATCAATAGCACATACGCCATTTCAAAGATACATTTAAAAGCTTTCAGAATCAGTTAAAATTATTTCGTTAATTTGTGCTCATCAAATTTTTGTTTAATGATGGATAATTTTAAAAATTGGCGAAAAAAACAGCATTTGCAGGAAGTTTTGTTGGGACACTTTTTCGCAAAGAAAACAACTCTCGAAAGTCATCGTTTGCTCGAGGAAGTTTATAAGGAACATTCTCTATCAAGAGCACAGTGTTTTGATTGGTTTCAACGCTTTAAAAGTGGTGATTTTGATGTAAAATACAAAGAGCGTTCAGGACAGCCGAAAATGTTTGAGGATGAAGAATTGGAGTCATGACTTGATGAAAATTCTTGTCAAACGCTCAAAATATTGACGGAAACATTGAATGTCCATGAATCAACCGTTTCCAAACTTTTCAAGGCCTTTGGAATGATACAAAAGAAAGGAAATTGAGTTCCATGTTAGCTGAAGCCGAGAGATGTTGATCGCTGTTTTTCTCATATGAACTGCTTCAACGACAGAAAAGGAAAGGTTTCTTGCATCGTATTATTACTAGCGATGAAAAGTGTGGATTACGACAATCCCAAGCGCAAAAAGTCATGGGGTAAGCCCGGCCAGCCATCAACATCAACGGCGAAGCCAAATATTCATCGATTAATCGATCGATGTCACTAGCATTGATTGAGCAGCGGTTCACTTCTTATGAAAGTACCAAGAATGGGGTCGATTCATGGATAGCCTCAAAAGACGAGTCGTCCTTCCGGGCCGGAAACCGAAAATTACCAGAAAGATGGTAAAAAGTAGTGGCTGGCGATGGGCAATACTTTAAACATTAAATTTTGTATTCATTTTTTCAGATTAAATGTAAAAATTGAAAAAAAAGTCCGGATATTAATTCAAGGTCCCAATATTTGTTAATAGAAAAAAAAATTGACAGCTGTTAAAACAAGTACTTTTTCGAAATTAGCCCTAAAGATAAGTAATTAAAATTAGTGTTTATTAGCCTTCAAAACTTTTTTGATCTGGCTAAGAACTTGTATTGTAATTTAAAACTTATTCTATGAAAATTCTACATAAAAAATAAAAAAAAATATTCTACGAGCTTTAAATGAGTTTTAAAGTGTTATATACATTATTCATATAATTGTTCTGACTAATGTCGCTTTAGCATCCAATTTTTGCTACACGCAACAATTACAAGCTAAAAGCATTTATCGTTTATGAAAAAAACCTTAAAAAAAACACCCTGTAGTTGTATATGAATATTGAAAGCTAAGCCAATAATGGCTTCATTTAAGAAAACGTGCAAATTAAATCTGGTCACATTAAAAATTAAATGAAATTTTGAACCGGAAATATAAAATGCAGCAAACGATTCTTAAGCTGTTTACCATTTTCATAAAATAAGGAGGCTTTAATCGAATTTCAGATTTAATCTCGTTTAAATTTTTTACAGACTAATTTTTTAACATATTATTAGTTTACTTTAAAATTCGATTTATTTAATTTTTCTTTGATCAATGCGACTAATACTTACGAGTTGAAGAAAGATATAATAATAAATTACCCTGACTGATTATTTTTGTACAGGGATCTTTATTAATAACTGTTAGAAGGGAACTACAGCATATAGCCGAGTCCGAACACTGCTGTCTTGAACTAATACGAAAAAAGATATAGGATATATAGATATATACCTTGAAATATAATACCTAATAAATAAATAAATAACTTGGACTACCAATTACCACAATCCACAATGAGAATCATTTGGCAATTTTTTTGCTATGGCAGAGTAATTGAAATATAATACTAAAAAAATAATATTTCAAATAGTAAAAACAAGAATTTAAAACAGAAAAAAATCTACTCTAACTTTGCATATCTTTGCACTTTTACTTAATTTTATTATTATTATAATAACGTGCCAAAATCATTAAAGGAAATATACATTTTCTTATATGTATAATAATAAACAAGTGTAATTTTAATGTACAATAATTTCTTGGTACCGAAAATTTTCCAATTAATCGGTCATGCAAGCTTAAGTCCATCAATATGTTAAAACAAACTAACAGAATATTGAAAAATATACAAATAATAAGACACTATCTACTTAAAAACTTGTACTTTTAAGCTTTATATAACTAAATTCTATTTTTTGTTAAATTTATTCTACTTTGAAACTTTAATGCAAAACCTATTGAATATCTTCTGGAATTTAATCAAAATTTTCTAGAATTTTATATCTATTAACAAAAATGTAGACTAATTTGCAATCAAAAAGCTTTTGTTTTATTTAGACCATGATACCATTCATGTGCCGAATTTAAGGTGCTAGTATAACATATCATATAAGAGAAGTAAAACAATATAATTGAATCTAGTAGAAGTGAACTATTTAAACTAAATTGGAAAAAATTAGCCTTGCAAATAACTTCATTGCGTGTACTTACATGTAAAAAATTGGTCCTAGCTAAGCGGGCCTCAAATTATGCTTGGAACGACTTTTGACCAACTTGTAATATAAGGCCAGTATGCAATACTATGAAACATTTCCGAAGTAGTAGACCCAACATCATTTAAAAATATTCTGACCTATCCAGTTTGACATAAAACCCAGTGGGTCAACTATTCTTGAGCATCGAGCCTCGCACTTTTAATATTGAACGCTATTGCGAGATGTCCGAAATACCACAACTAAAAATTGACAAAATATTATATAAACACCCAAAAAATACCAGAAAAGCATTTTAGATTGCTAAGAACTGGACAAATAAAGACCAGCTTGAGTAAATAGTCAAACACTACTAATTTTTGAAGCAATTCAGTGACAGTATTTGCTTACAAGAAGTTCTGGGTTGCGACGTATTGGCCAAAAAATTCTAAAAAAATTACACATAATATAATTAGACAATTATAGTGTTCATTTTTAAAGTAATGAAGTTGCTGCGTACCAGTCAAAAAACTATCGAAATAATAACACATTGCTTAAACAGGCACATAAGGTGCAGTTCTCAAAGTAAATAAGCGTTTTTGGCAGCAGCGAGCTAGTGAAAAATACTTGAAATATACTATAATGCACATTCTTGGAAGTAATTATATTTCAGTTAAACTGCAGCATACTGCAAAAAAATTCCAGAATAACTGCATATTGTGCAAATAGACTGGCCAAAAAATATCCGAAAAATTCCATATTTATGTTCATAGATAAACACATTTTATTTTTGAAGTGAATGAAGTTTCTGCGTACTAGACGAACATGCTATCAAAAAAATACCACACAGACATAAACGGTTTATTCTTAAAGTAAATAAGTTACAGTAGTGAAATAAAATGCCGAAAATATACCACAATGCTTAATTAGGCATATTCTTAAAATAGTAATGATGCTAGTATTTGGTTGAAAGCGTCTTGGCTTGCTGCGTACTGGGGAAAAATGCCAGGAAAATTCCACGTTGTGCAAATAGGCCCAAACTGTGCATCTTTGAAGTAATTAAGTTTCAGTATTTGCTCTGAGCTATTTGAGGTTGCTGCGTACTGGCCAAAAAACGATCGGAAAATTTCAATTTGACCTAAAAAGATACCCACTATTCATTCTTGAAGTAAAAAACTTGCAGTTTTTGTTCGAACGCGTTTTTTGGCCTTGTTGCGAACTAGTCAAAAATATACCGGAAATATACCACATTGCCTAAAAAGTCTACATTTTTTGAATAATTATAATTATTTTTATTTGTTCGGTAGCGTTTTAATCTGCTGCGTATTGTCAAAAAATACCACAGAATATGCCAAATTGCTTAGTCATAGCACACTGTTCATTTTTGAAGCAATTATGCAGTATGCAGTTTTTGTCGCAAGCGTTTCTGACTGCTGCGAACTAGTAAAAAAATACTAGAAATATACCTTAATGCTTAAATATACCCACACTGTTCATTATTGAAGTAATTAAGCTGCAGTGTATTTGCTCGTTTGCAGTGGTACTGGCCAGAGGAAACACACTATTTATTCTTGAAGCCAAAGCTTCCAGTTTTTATTCGGAAACGGTTTGGCCTTCTAAGAACTAGAAATACAAAAAACACGAAATAAACCATATTGGTTGAACAGTTAAACTCTTGAAATAAATATTATTTTCATATGTTCGAAAGGATCTTAGATAGCTGCGTACTGTCAAAAAATACCAAAGAATGCCAAAATCGTATTGCGACGCACACTGTTCACTTTTGAATCAATTAAGTTGCAGTTTTTGCCCGCGAGTTCTTCGGCCTACTGCGTACTGCCCTAAAATTTAAAGCATTTTATATAATGCACCAACGTAACAATCTGCAGCTTAAGAGCATCACAGCTTCGTTTTTCTTTCCATAATCGTCTTAATCAGTTTTTATTATTATTTTTACACATCGCAAAACGTGCGCTGCGTGAGTGTTGGCCATAAAGTCAACATGTTAACCGCATTTGTTGCCTGTTGATGAGCACATTTTATATTTTATATATTTTATACATATATATATGTAGTATATAAGAACGAAACGGAAACAACGCAGCGTTGACAATGTGTCCAACTAATTGTTGTGGCATAACCATTTTATGTTGCATACTTTTGTGGGCCATTAAATATTGTACATATATATTTGTCATATGTTAGTTGCATTTCATTATATACACATAACAAATACCCTTAAATGGATTTTTATTCATTTATGCGCGTTAGTAAAATAAAATTTTACAATTTTTATCTATATTATATAGAATCAAATTTCATGGATACGACGTCGGGACTGGCATATATTGTCCTCGGGCGCACAGCTGTACACAAACGATGAGCGTTTTGCGATATTACACACGCCCGGCTCCAATATGTGGACACTGCAGATAAAGTTTGTGCAACGCAGGGATCACGGCATGTATGAATGTCAGGTGAGTGTTGTCCTTCGTGCTGGATCTGCTCGATTTTCCATTTTTTTTTCCTACCGAACAATATTTTATGCATGCAGCACAGTTGAAATAAACTAAAGTGCATTTGCATATGTGTATGAGTAAATGTATGAGTTGGTATTTGCAACTGTGAGTGTGTGTGTGTATCTGTGTGTGCATCTGACTCTGAGCAAGTGCATCTGTATGCACGCAATATTGAGGTTTTTGCGGCTTTTTGGTTTTATGTAAAGCGAAAGTCAATTTCTTTTCTTTTTTTTTCGGCCAACTTAATTGTAATATGTAAATGAAATTGTATGCAAAAATTCGATTTATCTTAAAAACGAGCGACCGCTTTAATGATTTCCGCCACCATATATATTTTTGGCTTATATTGTATATAAGCTAAAGGACATCTGGCATGCTCAGCTCAAGGACTGACATACTGATGGACTGCTGGACTACCGGACTGATGGACTGACAAGACTTACAAGAAGTACAGCACTGCACAAGCTATGCGGCATGTGAGCCTGCCACAGCGTGTCAAACACAGACAGGACATTGATATTGCGGATGCGGCCAGCAGCAGCAGCTGCGGTAGCTGAGAACTTTGCCGCTGGCAGTTCCAGATAAAAGCTGGACATTGACAAATTTAGCAACTGCAACTTGCATGTGGCACGCCCAACTGTAAGCTATGTACATGCAACATACATATGCTCTCACATGTGTATATACACACATGAGGCAGCAAAAGTAGCCAAGTGGAAGTGGCTACACTGAGAGAAACGAAGGTTGTGGAAAAGGGAGTTCTTTCAGATATTGGAGTAAACTTAACTGAAAATGATATATATAATTAAAAAGAGAGAGGCGTGTTGCGGAATACAAATAATCTCAAATTAATAAGGGATGTGTAATCCATAAGGCAGATTTAAATACTTTTTGAAATTGGCTACGAAATTTTCAGTCTACCCAATTTATAAGAAATAATCATCGTACCTATAAGCAAAATCCCAAAATAATCATCGTATCTATAAGCAAAATCCCATATAATTTTGTTTTTGTAGCTTAAGCTTGCAAAAATTTCCCACGGAATAGTGGTATTTTTTTATATGAAGTTTTGTCAAATATGTAGTGCGATTTTTTAATATGAAATTTTTTTTGTCAATCCGTTCAAATTTTTTATATGAAAAAAAGAGATTGTGGCAAATAGTGGGATTTTTTTATATGAAGCTTTGTTATTTCGTGCGAAATGTTTGCATACTGCGTATGGGTCTTAAATTTAAGAAATTTTCTATCTCTGAGAATATCTAACTCGATGATGCTGCCATTTTTTCCAAAAAAATTTTATAATAATTTTTAGAAATCAGTAAAGATTTTATTTTTGATGTTTCAAGAGAAGTATATCAGTCAACATTTGTCGAAAAATATTTTTTAGCTTCTCAATTATTTTCCTTAAAGCAATAATATATATTTTTACTCCAATGCACTGTGGGCCGAGATTCTCATATTTTGGCGAAAATTATGGCATTTCCATAATAATTTTTTAAGGTAATGAAATGTAGCTCACTTTTTCGTAAAGGATTGAACTATTTTTCTGGGAATTTTAAGCTTCTTCACATTTTTTAAAGACAGATAATCCAGACCAAAATTGATAAAATTAAAAAAAAAAAACATATAACTCCCATAAGTGTTTGAGACGACTTCGACATAAACAAAGCGTTTTAGATTGGATAATTGCAATCTGCTTATGTAAGCTATTGTGACCATATTTGGCATTCGAAAGCTCTTATAGTTACCCAATCAATGTACTAGCTTTGATCGAAACCTATTAACTAAATCATATAATAACCAATAGGACAAAATTCGTTATTTATAATTTAATAATTTTTTTATAAGATATATATTTGTTAAAATTTGATATTCAATTATAATATTGTCCAAATTTGGTGACTATATCTTTTGAGGGACTTTCGCCCAAATTCTGATTAAATTTTTATCAAAATTAAGTTGAGTTCGTAAAGCGTTTTGATAGAGCGATTAAATTTGAGTATTCTTTAATTTTTTTAAGGAAATAAGGAATTTACCTCTCTTTATTGAAAATAAATTGACAAATATCATAAAACACGGTTGAGGATCAATAGAATTGTTGAAGTAAGACTTTGTTTTTATTGTAAATCGGCGATTTATTATAGCCACAGTAAAGGAAGTTACCAACAAAAAATTTCTTGATATTTTTTCACTTACAACTTTTTAAAGAAAGAATAGACTTAACTTTTCCGTTTTTGAAATAAAATGATGATGTCTAAATCCCATGAGAACGATTGATACAAAAAAAAAGAAGTTGTATGCTAAAAAGTTCTTGGAAGATTTTGGTTAATTGTAGGTGGGAACTGTTCGTAGCTTCACAAAGTCAAGGTACCACACCCAACTTTCCGTACGCCATTTTTTTATTTAAAATTTGTTTAAGGAAAGAACAGATATTACAATTATAAACAAAAAGGAATTGGATCAAAATATATTTTAGGAAGATTTTTTTTATTGAAAATGGTGTTTTTTCTTAGCTACAGAAAAGAATGAAAAAAAAAATTTTTTTAAGTTTTAGATGAACATTTTTTTTGTGATTTTTCGAAAAATTTTTAATTTAAATTTGAGTTTTACATGCAGGCTCAACAAATTTTTCTTAAGATTCGAATTCACATTGTGTGAAGAAAATTTTTTTTCGAGAATGTCTAAATTTCAATTTTAAGCTAAAATAAAGGCTCAAAAAATATTTCCTGGAGTTCAACTGGGCTTTACTGTTTTTATCATATAAGGAATTTTACTTCTTCCGTCTTAAAATTTTTGAAGATATTCTCCCTAATATTGTATTAGGAAATTGCCGCATGAATAAAAGTGTCTGTAACTGTTGTTCCAAGATATAGTGCAGATTCGAAAAATAATTTTTGAGGCATCAAATTTCATTGACAGAGCAATTTGATATAATAAAAATAAGCACACTGGAAATTTGTAGTATGGATAATCCCGATCCCAGAGCTCTACATTTGGAACTGCTCTTGAAACCAAATTCATTTTAAGTATTTGCTGTTTTTCAGCCAACTACGTATTTCAAAATATATTTACTTAAAACTATCTCAGAGCGAATATATAAGACTTGGCGAGAGTTCAGCACTCAAACTAAACAACCCATTAAGAGCTTTCCAAAATGTCTTTAAATTTATCCAAATTAAAACTTTTTCTGCTCTAACAAGCTACTATCTGCTTCTGATGTACCTCGCTCAAATTTCAGTCTCAACTTTTTTCTCTCAGTGTACGTCAGCGTGCTGCAGACAAAGTCGAAAGTCATGCAAATATGGAGAGGGCGTGCTTCCGACAAGACAGTCGAAAACGAAAGAGCCCAAAAAGAAATATGTATTAAAATAAAGAAAATTTGTAAGAGAGAAGCTATAGAATAAAACTTGGGCACAAAAGCAACAAAAAACAACCCGACTAATTCTGTGCAACAGAGACAGACAACAAAGTTAGACACTGCTGAAATGGACACTTGACAGTAACTCTGTTTGTGCAACGGCAGCAGCCCAAGTGCCACTCACGACGAGCTCTCCTCACCTCTCTCTCTCGCTCTCGATGCAGCAGAGGCGCCTCGTATTCGGGCATATCATGTTGCTGGCAGAAGGGGCGCAACAGGGGTGAGGTGGCCAGTAGTAGCAGTAGCAGTTTCAAAAAACGTAGCTTCAATTTCAAAATTGTTTGCATGCAATTTCAATATGAGCCACATGCCACAACCAGCTAGTCAGTCAGTCCAAAAGTCCGTCTGGTGGACAGTCGGAGCAGAGTACGGAACGAACATTGAACCAGTGAACCAAGTACTGCTGCAATGTCCTCTCAACTACGAGAATTGCATGCAAATATGCCAAAATGATTATTTTCCTTTAGCATTCAGTGCAATTCCTGCCGGATATTTCCGGTGGACAAGCTCGTACAAACAGGGGGCGGAGGCATGCCTCTATCGTCTCTCTAGAGAAGCAGTACGTGTAGGAAACGCTCAGCACTTTTCCACTTATATAAAATATTTTCATTTTTGTTTCATTCCCTAACAATTTGGAAATTTTTACCATTTTTTTTTTCTTATTTTTTGGCAAATTGAAATTGTTTGATTTGCATTTCAATGAGTGCAACATTTCTTGCAGTGCAGCAGCGTACGCATGGAACGTTGCATCAACATTCGAGTTGCAATACGAATGCTTACTAAATTGATAACAATTTTTCTCCAACTCTCTGTCTCTTTTCGAATAGGTCTCGACCCCGACTGGCATCATTTCGCACTTTGTGAACCTCCAAGTGGTGGTGCCGGAGGCATTCATACTTGGTTCCGGAGAGCTGCATGTCGACATGGGCTCAACAATCAATCTTGTTTGCATTATTGAAAAGGTGAGTTGACTTTGAATGTTACTTTTCGGGTAGTTAAGGCAATAAAAGTGTCACTATATTTGCAAATTTGTTGAAATTGATGAAGAAAACGAAACGAAATTGTTCAAGTTGAAAGTAATTTGAATACTCTTTATGGCAAAGGACACACACTACGTGAGCTAAAGGAATTTCCTTTCTCTGCATTTGAAATTAATTGCAAAAAAATACAATTATTTTATGACTTTAATTGAAGCAAAATTGGAAACCATCATTGAAGATGGTTCTTTGAAGTGTCACAAAATCAAATATTTTATTTTTCTATTTAATGGAATGTTTTTATCAATACGCACTAGTAGAAGGAGCAATCTTTATACTTAGATTTTTTATGTTTTTTTATTTCATTGCAAACATTCTGCGATCCTTTTTTTATATAAATATTTTTAATTATAATTCTACAATAATCTATGGCTTTCAAAAACAACAAACAGTTTCAATTTAACTCACCCTAACCGAAGCGCCATCTAGCGGCAACAACTTGATGCCGCCTATTAGCAATAAATTCGTGCTTGCGCCATCTATCGGTCACACTTAACAGAAAAATACATACACAGATGACAATGAGCTCAAAAAACTCTTGTTTTGAGTACAAATTATTTAAAATATATATAGATAAATTTTTTAATTCCAGACTTTGAGATTTTGGTCATCAACATTTGTGATTTTATTTGAATTTTTTAGCTCATCGCCAAATAACAAATTTTGTTTTTATTTTTTTAGTGAGTAAAAATGATTTAAGACTTATATAAAAACATTTTTTAGATCCAGAATTTTAATAAATTATTTTTTAATTTCTGTTTCTTATTTGAAAAATCTTGGTCATTAACATTTTTGATTTTATTTAAATTTTATTAATTTATCGACAAATCACGACATTTGTTCTTATTACTTTGGTCTTATTTCAAGATTCTTATTTTAAAAATTGTGGCTCTTATTTAAAAATTTGAAATGAAGATGAAAAAACCCAAATAAAAATCAGTTCATGATTTTAAAAAAATTATATTTGCTTATAGAATGTAAGGAAGGACAGTGACAAAAACGATCAAGTATAATTTTTTTTTTAATTTGAATTTTATTAATTTAGTGTTAAATCACGAAATTTGTTTTTATTTCTTTGGTCTTATTTCAAGATTCTGAATTGTGAGTCTTATTAAAAAATTTGAAATAAAGATGTAAAAATCTCAACAAAAGATGTTAATTTAAAAAACAATGTATTTGTTGCTTATAATATGTATGGAATGTCTATGATAAAAGCGTTCAAGAACACAATATTTATTTAATACAACAATTTTAATCTATTTTTAAAAATTTTTGTTAATTTCTGAGTGATTTTATAGATTTTCAATCCTTTGCAATTTTGAAAAATGTTTTCTTCGAATTGAGTCTTAATATTATTTGAAGCTATTTCACACAATCATTTCTGAAGCTTCTTTAACTTCTTAAAAATATTTTTTTTAATAATTTTTTGGTCCGCAAATATCCTAAGTTACTTTTTTAAACAAATATTCTTATACCCTGTACCGTATGGTACCAAGGGTATATTAAGTTTGTGCCAGCCGAAAATGTATGTAATATATAGAAGGAGACGTCGGAGATACCCCAAAGTTACCTAAAATATGATCAGGGTGAATAGAGAAGTCGATATACCCATGTCCGTCTGTCCGTCTGTCCGTCCGTCCGTCTGTCCGTGTGATCGCCTAGATCTCAGAGATGGTAAGAGCTAGAGTTACCAAACTTTCACATTAGATCCCATATTATTCCATAGGAGGCAAGTTTAATTTATTTTTTTGATATCGGGGATAAATTATATAGCTCCCATGGGGGTGTTTGAGACGACCTCGACAAAAAAAAGTGTTTTAGACAAATAATTCGTTTGTTTATGAAGATATCGTAACCAAATTTGGTATTCGAAAGTTTTTTATAGTTCCCAATCACTGTACCAAATTTGATCGAAATCGGTTGACTATATCATATAGCTCCCCATTTTTTAACAAAATTTGTTGGGTTTCGTTTGTTTGTTAAGATATTGGGACCAAATTTGACATTCATGAGTATTTTATAGTTCATAAGCACTGTACTTAATTTAATCCAAATCGTTTGACTAGATCATATGTATGGCTTATATTTCTAGAGATTTTGGAGATATTCAATATCTTTCGATTTTTATTAATTTTTTATCCAAATCGTATTTTAATTTTATTTCAAGTTTATTTGAGTCACTTAATCATTACTGATGCTTCTTTGAAGTCTTCCAAATATTTTTCTTACATATATGTTTTTTGTTTTAATTCAAAAATTATAATTTGATTTTTGAAATTTTTGTCAATTTCAGAAAGGTTTTAGAGATCCTCAAAATCTTTCGAATTTGATACATTTTTTCTCCAAATCGAATTTTAATTTTATTTCAAGTTTCTTTGGAGCCATATCACACAAAATTTTCTGATGCTTCTTTGAAGTCTTATAAATTTTTTATTAAATTTTTTAATTATTTATTACATTAAAAACTGTTGTGTTGATCCGTCAAAATTTTAGTTTCCTTTTTTATGCAAATATTTTCAATTATAGTTTTATAATTCTTTATGGCTTCAATTTTTGAAAGATTTTAGAGATTTTCAATATCTTTCGAATTTGACTAATTTTAATTTATTTTAA
Organism: Chymomyza amoena; assembly: GCA_037043745.1. Classification (NCBI taxonomy): domain Eukaryota; kingdom Metazoa; phylum Arthropoda; class Insecta; order Diptera; family Drosophilidae; genus Chymomyza; species Chymomyza amoena. The sequence goes on along the minus strand of JBAMAX010002814.1, from coordinate 73,787 downwards.
GATTCTTTTGCGCCATTTCTGATGCTTCTTGTAAGTCTTAAAAGAATTTTTGTGTTTTTTTTTGTTTTAATTCAAAAATTTTTATTTAGTTTTAAGAATTTTTGCAAATTTCTGAGAGATTTTGGAGATCTTCAAAATATTTCGAATTTGCTAAATTTTTTCTCCAAATCGAATTTTAATTTTATATAAAGTTACTTTGGAGCCATACCACACAAAATTTTCTGATGCTTCTTTGAAGTCTTAAAAATTTTATATTAGATTTATTATTTATTTATTACATTAAAAAATATTGTGTATATCCGTCATAATTTTAGTGTACTTTTTTATACAAATATTTTCAATTATAATTCTACAATTCTTTACGGCTCAAATTTCTAAAAGATATTAGAGATTTTCAATATCTTTCGTATTGGACTAATTTTAATTTATTTTAAGATTTTTTGAGCCATTTCACACGATCATTTCTGATGCTTCTAGTAAGTCTTCAAAGTATTTTTGGGTTTTTTTTTTTTGTTTTAATTCAAAAATTTTTATTTAGTTTTGGGAATTTATGCAAATTTCCGAGAAATTTTAGAGACTTTTAATCTCTTTCGAATTTTAATAATTTTTTCATCAAATTGAATTTTAATTTTATTTTAAGTTTCTTTTGAGCCATTTCACACAATCACTTCTATTGCTACTTTGAAGTCGTAAAAATAGATTTTTTTGTTCCGGCAACATCCTAGAAAATGTTTTTAAAAATTATATTTTCAATTAAAACGCTAAATTAGTTTATGGCTATAAAAAACAACGAACAGTTTCAATATATCTCACTCTAGCGAAAGCGCCATCTAGCGACAACAACGTTGTCTTAAGCAATCAATTTTTTCTTGCGCCATCTAGAGGGCACACTTGACAGAAAAATAAATAAACAGACGACAAATTATAAATAAATTTTTGTATTGAGTCTAAATTACATTTTAATTTATTTCAAAAATATAATAACCGCTTAAATAGTTTATTTATTTATTTATTTACATATTTATTACATTTTAAATTAGAATTAATTGTAGGAAACAAAGTAATTAAAAGCCAGAGTAAAATAGGCCTTCAGGCTGACTGCTGGAATATATTGTATTCATTAAGAGAAATAGTTTCCATTAATATTAGCATTAATATAAAACGTGCCCAAGTGCTTGGCCTGTTTAGGCCACTCAGCTCTAAACCAAAAGAATACAAACCAATAAACTCATATGCAGATATCATCATATATGTAGATTGAAGCAAGTCATATGCAGATATCAGATAGACTGCAGCAACTATTTTAATTTCTGAATATGACAAAACCCACAGAGAAAAACTAGAATTCAATCCAAATTACGATTTGCAGAGTCCAGAGAAACAACTCGTTAGTTTTTGTGCTGCATTTCTGGTCAAAAAAGTTAAATGAAAATTTCTGATGCATTTTTCAGCCAGCTTTTATGGCACACTTGTATGTGTGTGTTTTTTGGTATTAGTATGGCTTGTAATTTGCCATTAAGCCGATTTGCATATATAGAGATAGACCAACTGCCATACACTGCGTATGCGCAATAAAATGCAACATTTATACTAAATCTTTTAGCTTCTTCCACCACAGAGTCCCACACCACCGCAGTATGTGTACTGGCAAAAGAACGATCGTTTGATCAACTACTATGACTCCAGGCGGGATATATCGATAGAGACCACACCGGGTCCACGCACCCAGAGTCGCCTCATCATACGCGAACCACAAATCACCGATTCCGGTAATTACACCTGCTCCGCCAGCAACACCGAACCAGCGAGTATTTATGTCTTTGTCTCCAAAGGTAAGTCTTGAACTTAAGTAGTAACAGCTGCCACATGCCACTGCTGGCTGAGGCATGCCCCTTTAATAGCAACTCCCTCGGTTGCAACCAGCAGCTGCATGCAATTTGCATGGCCTCGCGGCCAAATTGAATTTCTTGTGATTTTTGCATTTAAATGGCAATCTCGCGCATTTGATAATAATGATAAGAAGTGTAAATGAAAATATGCAAATTGTTTGCCGGAGTGTTGCGTGCAGCAGGCACGCCTGCAGCTTATTAAAATGAAAATGCACTGACTTTTCCCCAACACGCCGCAGCGCTCCCTTCCTGCTCCTTTCCACGCGCTGCTGCACGAAACAAATTCCAATTTTCACTCACTCTCACACACACTCTCACTAACTCACACAGGAACACATTCAATATGGCTGTATTTTGTATAAATTTGTTTCTGTCACTTCCAGGCGACAATATGGCGGCCATTTCACGTCGCAAAACCTCCTCGGCTGATCGCATTACGCATATATTTAGGTCGATGCTGGCGCCCTGTGTTTTGCTGAATACAGTTGTTGTAAGGTAAGTTGTTTCCATGGACATAGACACACAGATACAGACACAGATACAAATACCGATGCAGAGACAGTCCCAGACTTAGCAACGGACATTGGACATGTTTATCTAACAGGTTTATGCGAGTAAAAGATAATTAAAATTTTTGGAGTTTAATCAATATGGCTTTAATTGATTCGGCATGGCCAGCAATTTGGTTTTATGGTATTTTTTAAAGGTGGTTTGAACTTGGTTTGAATATCTGGATTGTAAATATAATTATGTGTAGAAAAAAATAAAAAAAGTTTCTTAGGGAGATACTAAAAAAAGAAAAACTTCAATTTTTACACTATAATTAATATAAAGCAATTATTTTTTTTGGTATCAAAATTTTTTTTGATTAAAACCAAAAAGAATTAAAGAATTTTTTTTTTCACCAATATTCTAAAATACTGCCAAACATTTAAAAAAATTAATTTGATTCATAAAATAGGACCCAATAATATTTTGTTTCAATTATTTTTTTCCGTCACTAAAATGAAGTGGCTCCATAGAATCTTAGATTATTCTTTACACGATTTTGGAAAAAAAAATTGAATGAAACTTGAAAGAGCTTAAAAATCTCTCCACAAAAAATCTTAAAAAAAAAGGTTTTTTAACTAAACTTCAAAAAAATCTTTAAAAAAAAATGCATTTTTTTAATTACAAAAATATTTTTTTAGTTTTTTGTATTTTTTAGCAATCCTCCCTTCCTTCTTCTAACCAAAAAAATATTATTTTTTTATTGTAAATTGATTTTATCTTTTAAAATCTCTTTTCATCATTTTAAATTCTTTAATAAGACCCACAATTTTTAAAATCAAATTCAAACCAATTAAAATAATTAATGACACAGGTCTAAAAATACAGGGGTCATGTGAGTTGTCGGAAAGCTAAGGGTTATTTCCGAAGTAATTTGGTGCGTAGAATTCGAATCCGGCATCAGAACTGGCCCATCACGTCAGGATTTTGAGATATTTGAGGTTATGTACCCAAAAAACGGCGTTTTTTCCTAATTTTGAGGTTTCTTTCTCTCCAGTTACATCATTTAGTACAACTCTTACCTTTAACTTAAGGGTTCAAGAGATCAATTACGATTTTTTTCGCAAAGTTATGGCTTTTCGAAGTAACGAGATATATCCCCTCGACGTCATTAGCATTTACAATCTCTTGAACCCTTAAATTAAAGGGTAAGAGTTGTACTAAATGATGTAACTGGAGAGAAAGACCGCAAAAATTTTTTGCGCCCTATACATAACCTCAAATGTAGGAAAAATCGCCATTTTTTGGGTACATAACCTCAAATATCTCAAATTCCTGACGTGATGGGCCAGTTCTGACGCCGGACTCGGATTCTATGCACCAAATTACTTCGGAAATGACTCTTAGCTTTCCAACAACTGAACCATGTTGACCTGTGTGATTAATAAAAAAAACCAAATAACATTTTTATTTTGTTTTTTTTCGTCCCTTAAATGAGTCGATCCAAAGCGTCTTCAATTCTAATTATTAATTAGATTTCGGGAAAAAATTAATCAAAATTGAAAAAACTTGAAAATCCTTACAATCTCGCAGAAATTCCCAAAAATATTTTAAATTAAATTAAAAATTTTTTTTAAGCTTGAACATTTTTGTTGTTAAGACTTTTTTACAATCCTTCCTTCTGTTTTATAAGAAAAAAATTTTTTGTTTAAATCGTAAATTGAGTTTTATTTACTTTCTTTTCTTCAATTTCAATTTTAATTTGAAATTCCTTAAGAAAACTCTCAATTTTTAAAATCAGATCCTAAATTATGAAATAAGACCAAAGAATCTGGACACAAGAATCATATTCGAAATTTGGCGATAAATAAAAAATGTTTACGATATGACCCGAACCTCTCGAATTAGAAACAGAAATTAAAAAAAAGGATTAAAATTCTGAAACGATAAAATTTATCTTATAAATAATATTTTACTATCGAATTCTTCCCATCTTATTGAAGCTTTTCATTATGTTTTTTGCCTCCTTTCTTCCTTTTTAAAAACAAAAGAATTTATTTTTCTTAATAAATTAAAAATAACTTATTTCAAAATTTTGCATCCTTTCTTCCTTTTTAGAAACAACAGAATTTTTTTTTTAATAAATTTAAAATATCAGATTTCAAAATTGTTTTTTTTTCTATATTAAGATTTTGATCAAGATTTCAAATTAATTCGGCTTATAGAAGTTTAAATAAATAATAATAATTAAGTTTTTAATTCGGGTTGAAATAATCATAATTTACTTCTATTGTCAGAAAATCCAATATTTCGGATAACAATTATAATAACCAATACAGAAATCTCGATTTTCGACAAATCATTAATCCAAGAATAATATTTTTTTTAGATTAAAGAATTTTTTTGTCCAGATCAGCAAATTGGGACTTATCCGCAAGTTGGAAAATATTGTGGATCCGATACCACATTTTACATTCCAAAGAATTTTTTAGTTGCAAAAGATGTGATAATTGAAAAATATAATATTTCGGGTCGATATTAAATATTCTAATTTTTTCGTCGATTGTAACAGATCTGACAGTTGAAAAACATAACATTTTCTGGTTAATATCGACATTTTGATTCTCGGTATATCGTCTATCAGATACAAATTGTGTATACTAAAAAATTTTAAAGTTGAAACAGATATTTTAATTAAAAAATATATTCGATATATATTCGATACTGATATTTTGTTTTTCGACGTTTCGATTATTCCATACCAATTTTTGTTTTAAAATTGATGAGTTTTTTTCAATGACATGTCTCGATTGTAACAAATCTGATAGTTGAAAAATTAAACTTTTGAGGTCGATACTGAATATTCTATATTGACATTTTGGTTCTTGATATATCGTCTATCCCAAATCAATTTTTATATATTCAAGAACGTTTTTAGTGGGAACAGATTGATAAGTTAGAAAATCTAGCCCCGACTCGCTACAGAAGATTCGATATCAACAGTTTGATTATCGATATATCGTCAATCTGACAACAGTTTTTATAAATTGAAAAATTTTTATTTGAAATAGATTCGATAATTGAAAAAATGGAGCCTTGGCTCGCTACAGAATATTAGATATCAATATATTTATTTTCGATGTTTCGTCGATCTGTTACCAGATTTTATATGTTGAATAATTTTAAAGAGGGAATAGATTCGAAAGTTGAAAAACCGGGATATCGATGTTTTGAGTAGCGATTCATATGATCATCGATATATGATCCAATACCAATTTGGCACTGTTTAAGCTTTTTTTTTAACATGATATAAACAATTTTTTAATTCAAATTCTGTGATCTTTACTCAATTTATTGAGGCTAAAGAAAAAGCACAAAGTTCTCAGACAAACCTAATAATAATAAGAAAATTGTAAATATCTCTCGTATAAACCTGGTTACAAAAAAATTATCATAGACAGCCCTAAGAAATCTCCTGACAGTTGGCTGCATGCAATTTCGGCGTATTAACAAAAACTTTTAACTTAATGCAAATATTTGCCAACAATTTTTTCGTATTTTTTTTTTTCGTACATTTTCCAATTTTTATGCAAACTGCTGCAGACGCATTTTCTTGACTTAAGACTTTTAAATACCATACAAAGGAAGTTCCAAGGAAGTGAGAGCAGTGAGGATATAAATCCAAGCAGGATGGAAAATACGTAGTGAAAGTACGATGAAAAGAAAAAGAAGAAAATCCTATTTAAGCTATTTGAATGTTAGTCCTTAATGATAAAACAAAGAAAGAAAACAAAAAAAAAAACACACACAAAACAATATAAAAATAAAATTTAAATAAATATTTATGCCTAAACTAATAGAAGAAAAAAGAAAAACAAATCTAAGAAAAAAATAAACAAAAGTTAGCATAAATTTTTAAAACTAAGTGAAAGAGCATTCAAGTGTAAAAAAGCATAAAATAAATATATTAAAAATTAAAAAATAAAAAATAAAAAATAATTATTATTATTAGTATGTACTATGCAAGGCATTTACAACTACAATTTATGGTTATAATTACTTTTAGATAAGATTAAGTTTAGTTGACTAATTTTTCCCAAACAAAAAATAAATATTATATGTACAGTGTGTTGCAAACCAATTTTTTATATATATAAATGTATATGTGTATACAATTTAAAAAATAAATAAAACCAAAACAAAAAAAAATCAACATGTATTTATAAACTAAAACTATAAAACTATGATATGAATCAGTTAAAGTGCCATAGCTTAATTTTAAAAGCATTTTATTTAGTGCAAGTTTTAAATTATTTTTGCATACTTCTTACCTGGCCAAAACTAATGTTGGCTTTAAATACTAAACTGGCCGAAACTGTTAACAATTTATTTTTGAATTTTCCGTAGCGCAACTTTTCCAAAACTTTTTTGTAATTTCTAAGCTGTAGCTGTAGCATAAAACGTTCAAGCTAAAAGTTTTATACAAAAAGCAAAACTTTTTATTTAAAAAAAATCATGTATACATAAATTATGAATATCATCATATAAAAAAAATTAATAAAAAATTTGCATAAATAGCCAATTTCAGTCCATAAACAAAACAAGCAAAAAGCATTAAAAAATATATATGTTATGGTAACTGTTACTAATTCAAACAAAACCAAAAACAGCATAAAAGTATATACAAAAAAAAAACAAAAAAATAAATAAATAAAAAATTAATGCAAAAACTTTTCATAATTAATTGTGCTATTAAGTTTGTAAATACATTTTATTGCAAGTGGCATGTACGCATACAAAGGCACACTTTACGCACACATTGACTTACACTGAGCGAAAAAAAAGGGAACTAATTAATTTAAAAAATTGTAAATAATATAAAAACAAAAAAAAACAAATACAACAATGCATTAAATAAAACAAATAAGCAAGCAACAATCGACTGAAAATAGCGCGCGAGTTGTTTGTTGTTTTTGGTGCAGACTGTACCAGCAACTTGGTTTGGGTGCGTGGCATGCTGCAAGCTGCATGCTTTATGGTTTTAAAACTGTCAGAGTCAAGCTGTAATTAATTGCAAGTGCAACAAAAGCAACAACAACAAACACAATCAAACAAAGATTGTCATTAACAGGCGCAGACAATAGCCGACATTATAAAAGCAGGAGAGCTTGCAACAAAACAAGGACAGTGCAGCAGCAGGCAAATGTGTGGCAAGAGTTGGGATTAAGAGCACAAAAAGAGTAGGACAACAATCGAGAATTACAAGCAGACATCTTAGTTATTTAGATACACTTAAATCCACGCAGACACAGACAGACATCCTTCAGACAGTGACACTTTAGGATTAGTTTTGACAGCTTTCATAGAGTATCATAAATCAGGCTCAAGGCTTAGGTAACATACGGTTCCATAATTTTCTAAGACCTTGTAAAATTTTATAATTTTCTTAAACTAATTTGATAAGATTTGGTAATTTGTGCCGCTATGCTCCACTTTGGAACTCTAGGAATTATTTATAAAATCATTAGAAATCAATTGATAACTCATAAATTAAAATATTCAACTTCGAAAAAGATATTTTTGGAACTGCCAAAACTTCGAGTTGGCTGTAAGTCAAATTCAAAACACTTTTTCTTCGATAAATTTTCGCACTTAATACGATTGCATTAATAAATAATCGGTCTATATGAATGAACCCAATGCCAGTGAATGAATTAATAAATACGACGCAAACACTCAAAAGATCATTTTCATTCATTGAATAAGTAAATAAATGCAGCATATGATTAAAAAAAATATGTACAGGGTGGTCCATCTAGTGTTTGGAATTTGAACTACCGATTATTCGACTTTTAAAACGTCAAATGTCATTCATATATTGGTTAATATTTAGTAAAAACATCGCTTGACATTCCGAAGCGGCTACGGTTCGCAAATTGGGCGGAAGATGGCGAATATTATCGAAAAATCATCTTCTTGGACGAAGCTTATTTCCACCTCGGTGGTTATGTTAATAAGCAAAATTATGGCATCTGGGACTCAGAAAATCTGCAAGCGTTCCAGAAGAAGCCAATGCACCCACAACGAGTGACTGTTTGGTGTGGAATTTGGTCTGGCGGCGTCATCGGCCGATTTTTCTTCGAAAATGAAGAAGGAGCCGCCGAAACCACCAATGTCGTGCGCTTTCGCGCAATGTTGACCGACTGGTTCTTCGAACAAATTGAAGATGAACCCTTGGACGAAATTTGGTCTCAACAAGACGGCGCTCTGTGCCACACAGCAAACGCCACAATCGATCTTCTGCGCACAATCTTCAGAAATCGCATAATCAGCCGAAATGGCGCTGTGAATTGGCCATCAAGAAGCTGCGATTTGACGCTTTTGGACTATTATCTTTGGGGTGCTCCAAAATTGGGCCGATCGAGTGGCATACTGCCAAGCCAGCCGTGGTGGTCATATGACCGAAATTATTTTTCATAAATAAATGTCATGAACTAACCTTTCAAATAAAACTTTGAACATTGAAAAATATTCAACCGTTTTGTTTTTACAGCAAAATTAAATTCCAATTTTTATATGGACCACCCTGTATTTGGTATGAGATGATGAATTATTTGGCCGCTTCCCATGAACGAGTGTCTGGGTGAATCAATGCACCGCTATCAGTGAACGCGATGTAACCACTCAATCTATTATGAGTATCTGATATGAATTGACCGATACTTGCACTGCATTTTAAGTGAATGAATACAGTAAATACACTAAAACGAGTGTGATTGTATTCGGTATGAGTTGATACATCTTTTGACCGTCTCCAGTAAATGAATGTATAAGCAAATGAATGCACCGCTTTCAGTGATTGATTTTATTAAATGAACTCTTTGTAAGCACTCAAACGAATAAAAATATCGCATATGAGTTGACCGATACTTGCATCGCTTTTTAAGTAAACGAATGAATGAATACGGTAAATAAACTCAAACGAAGGTTAATATTTTGGTGATTTCGAGAATGAATGCGGTGCAAAACCGTCAAACGAATATACGATGTATGTTGTATGAGCTGATCAGAAATTTCACAGCTTTCAGTGAACGAATAAATCCACGAAACGAATGTGAGTATTTGAATAATTGATTTAAGAATATTTGGTTTAGGAAGTGGACACATACTACATACACATACATATTTTGTTTGCTAAACCATTCATACAGACTACCTCGTATATATTTAAACTGAGTACATTGAATCTTTTGCAAAATATACTTTCATTAAAAAAGGCATTCATTTAAGTGTATGATAATGTATTTTTTGTGAGTACTCTAAGTTCACTGAGCACCTTGACCACAGGGTCTATACTATATAGAGTGGGCGCCCTAATCATACTAAGTACAGTGGGTACAGTGACTACAGTGAATATATTCAGTGCAGTAAGTTATGCGAGTAAAGTGAGTACTGTGAATAGAGTGACTACAGTGACTAGACTGACTACAGTGTCTACTATGACTGTGAGTAACTACAGTGACTACTGTGACTCGAGTAACAACAGTGACTCGAGTAACTACAGTGACTACAGCGAGTACAGTGACTATAGTGACTACAGTGACTACAATGACTACAGTGACTACAGTGACTACAGTAACTACAGTGACTACAGTGACTACAGGGACTACAGTGACTACAGTGACTACAGTGACTACAGAGACTACAGTGACTACACTGACTACACTGACTACCGTGACTACAGTGACTAGAGTAACAAGAAACACTACAGTGTCTAGAGTGAGTACCGTGACTTAAATTTTTACTGCAGTAACTACAGTGAGTACATTGAATACAATGACTACAGTGACTAAAGTACCCATAGTAACTACAGTGAGAATAGGAACTACAGGGAGTAAATTGTGTACAATGAGTATATATGTTAAGTACAATGAGTACTTTGAGTACCCTAAGTACAATGAGGACAGTGGGTACAGTGACTACAGTAAATATATTCAAAGCAGTGAGTAATGCGAGTAAAGTGAGTACTGTGAATAGAGTGACTACAATGACTAGACTGACTACAGTGTCTACAGTGACTGTGAGTAACTACAGTGACTACTGTGACTCGAGTAACTACAGGGACTACAACGAGTACAGTGACTATAGTGACTACAGTGACTACCGTGACTACATTGACTAGAGTGACTAAAGTAACAAGAAAGACAACAGTGACTAGAGTGAGTACCGTGACTAAAATTTTTGCTACAGTAACTACAGTGAGTACAGTGAATACAATGACTACAGTGACTACAGTGACTACAGTAACTACAGTCACTACAGTGAGAATAGAAACTACAGGGAGTAAACTATGTACAATGAGTACATATGTTAGGTACAATGAGTACATTGAGTACCCTAAGTACAATGAGGACAGTGGGTACAGTGATTACAATGAGTATATCGATTACAGGGAGTTCTCTGAGTTCATCGTGTTCACTATGTACATCGTACACTGGGTAGACTGAACTAGTGTACTGAGTACAGTGATTACATTCTGCTAAGTACACTAAAGAATTATCTTTTCCGTTCACTTACACTTAAAGATTCAGTTGAATTATATATTTTTAAAATATGGATCTGTTTAATATTTCACTAATTACACTGTCCAACAGTGATTTAGAACTTTTCAAGTGACCTAGTGTACGTTGTAGGTCTTGACGAGTAGATCACGATAGTGTGTTTCAAAATTGTCTAACACCCCCAAAATCGCGAGTTAAAAGCTTAAAAACCTTTTTCGGGTACTGCGATCACTCCCACAATCACAACGTCGCCATTTTTCAACCGATTTTCGATTGCTTTAGGGTTTTGAAAAGAAGAAGAGCTTCTTTAAGCTTTAAGATTATATATACTTGTTTATACTTCATACAAAGCAACTACGAGATTTTTTAAAAGTTATCTAAGATTTACAATTTTTTTTTTCGTTTTTCACACTTTGAAGTCATTTTTATATAACATTTTGTTGAAAACCCTTTACATTTTTACATTTGATCTTGAAGAAATGTCAATGCCGAGTTAGAAAAGTCATGGCTTATCAAAATCGGTCGATTAATGTTTAAGTTACGACGCTTATTGTAAACAAGAAAATTAAACTTTCGTCGACAAAAAAAAAATTTTTAGATGGATAATTCGTTTGTTCATGAAGATATCGTAACCGGTTGAAAAATGGCTTCATTGTGATTGTGGGAGTGATCGCACCTACAACGTACACTAGGTCACTTGAAAAGTTCTTTGATTTTTTTGGATTTTGTAGTACAGTGTAATTGACTCAAAAAAAATGTATTTCTTTAATAGCGATTTTTTATCCACTTGTAAGAAGTAATTTGCTTAAGTAATTTGAGGCATTATCATTGAAACGAATTAGATCTTATGATTCTTATACCGATTCAGGGTTAGCAAACAGCAAACAATTTTCACAAATTTTTAAAATCCATTCCGACCTAAAAATCTTAGACTAATTTAGTACAGACCCCAAATCCACACCTCAAAAATATTTTAAAGATTTGCTGCTTAGAGACAATCTATAATGCTAAACAATGTGCGATAGGTTTATAAAAGCAACAATCGATTACAGCATTTATATCAACTCATTTGCTTGTTATTCAAAAAAGTCGTTTGTATTGAGTCTTATCGAAGCTCTGTACTTTATTTTCGAACTGCAGTGCCAAGTTAATTAACCTTATCCAAAATCATTTCAAAAGCTATCCACCTTAAAATAAACAAAAAATAATGTGTATAGGTACACTTTTAAAATGTTGATAAGTTTATTTAAACTAGTTCTTTTTCTAAATATGTAGATCATATTTTTGTTTTCAAAAATTGTTTTAGCCACTGCTGTCATTTTCATACCTATAAAGATTTCATGACTGAAGAAAAATAATTAGTTCATTTAAACTAGTTCCTTTTCTGAATAGTTCAATATTTTGTCTTTGAATAAAAATATTTTAGCCGCTGTTATCATTTTCATATTAAAATTTCACGACTGAAGCAAAATAATGATTTCATTTACACCAATATTGGTAAAGAAACTAACAATGTATAAAATAATAAATAAATCCCAGCCTGTAAACGTTCAGGTTATTATCCTCATCCTAAAATCAATAAAAGTGTTGGAATTAAACTTCTTTCAAAAAATAAAAAAAATGTTATTTTTCGAAATAAATCAAATTTTTGTCTATAAAAAATATTTTAACCTGACTGAAGCAAACCAATAAGTTCATTTAAACTAGTTCCTCTTCTAAATACATAAATTTTTTTGTCTTTAAAAAATATTTTAGCCGCTGCAGCCATTTTCATATCAAAATTTTACGACTGAAGCACAAAAATAAGTTCAATTAAACTAGTTCTTTTTCTAAATAGCTAAACTTTTGTCTTAAAAAATATTTTAACTACTGTTGTCATTTTCATATAAAACTCTCACGACTGAAGCCCAAGCCACATACATTTTCAGATACAGTTAAACTTTCTTATAAAGATTTCTACCTAGAGGAGAATATTTTTTTTTTTAAATAAGAGATTTGCTATGCAGAAATTCTTTATAAATATAATTTAAATAATATAAATATTTAACGTCTGTTGTCATTTTCATATAAAATTTTTATGACTGAAGCCCGACCCATTAATTTTCAGTTAGAGAAAAACTTTCTTATAACGAATTTATTCGAGAGCAGAATACATATTCGTTCTTTAAATATAAAACTTACTCTGCGGAAATTCGTTATAACTTTAATTTAAATAATTTCGTATTACAAAAAAATTCATTATAGTGCAGTTCGTTATAGTTAAATCTTTATTGTTAAAAAGCCGCCATTATAACAAGCCAGCCTAATTTTGCTACCACACAAAGTAAATAACTTTCTACCAATTTTTTTCAGCTTGAACTTTTTTTAATTCATATTTTATACACTTGCAAAAAAAATGCCATTTTTTTAAGCTCAAAATACAATGGAATTCCGTATATTCATTAAATACATGCAAAAAGTGTAAAAATCATAATTCAATATATTATTTAATATATAAAAGAAATATTTAAAAAAAATAATACGCATTAAAAAAGATTTAAATACATTCATTGCCAGCTCTTAAGCCATGTGAAGCAGAAAAAAACGCTGTAAAAATAATAGCATTAAATTGAAATAGATTCATTAGTGTAAAAGGCAAATATACAAATTTAGTAAAAAAAAATAATAATAATAATAAATTTAAAAAAAAAAACAAAAAACCATGCAGAAATTAAACCATAGCATTAAAATGACAGTTTCCTTGATGTGTATGCAGCTCATAAGCCCAGTTAAGGCCAGCCCTAGCAATGTTTTAGCCATATTCAGCATTTCCACTGTAAATACTTTAATTAATACACATGTATTGTATTGCATGGCTGCTAAAAGCCATTAACTAATTAATAACAACAAAAAAAAACGACATTAAAAAATTAAAGAACACAAAAAAAAAGTAATTATAATAAGCATAGTATTCCCACATAAACCAAACAAAAAAAACAAAAAAGAAAATGGCGATACAAGCAAAGTAAGAAAAATTTAAAGTTGTCAATGTAAATGCGTGTGCAAAATGGCGCTTTAACTGTAAAATTTAACTTTGAAAATTTGATGAATTTAATAATGACAAAAGTAAACCAAACACATAAATAGTAAACTTACAAATTACACAAAAAAGAAAATTTACCATACAATGATTGCATTGAAACCAATAAAAAAAAACCAAATGCATTAAAAAGATCAAGTGATTATCATTAAAAAAGAAAAATAAATGTAATTTAAATAATAACTACAAAATTTAAAAAAAAACAAGCCCGAATTTTTTTCTTGCAGTGCAAAATTTGCAGTTTTCAGCAATTAAACTTTTTACACCCCAGCCAAATCGACGGCCATTGTGCTGGACGAAACGCGTCAAAGCTATAATTGGACGCCATTGTTGCCACAATGCACACACACACACACACACGTACATAGAAAATGGCGGAATGCCGCTAGAATCTTTCTGAAGCGTGCCAATTATGTTTTGACATTTTCGTAAGCTTTGGCAGTTTGCTTTCTGTCAACATTTCATTCAACAACACTCATTCTTCCTAGCAGTAAACATTAATATACTCCGACATATACATATATATACACTACTACACGTAAGTATGCACACACACATACATATATACAAAACTTCTTTTGGGCTTTAATATACATGCACAGTGGTGCGGAGTTTATTTGCTGTGGTGCCATATTTCAGCATATAACTTCCTCAACAGCTGATATATAATTAAAACTTTTATTGCATATTTTTAATTATTTTAATTTACGAGATAAAAGCCAGCGCCATAGTTAAAAAAAAGAAAATCTAGCTGTGGTTTTGCTCCGTGAGAGAAGAGCGGAGAAAAAGCGGGAGTTGGAACCACATAAATGAGATACTTTTCGGCTTTTGATGCATCCCCTAGTAACAATAAAAACTTAAGTTTTAATATAAATTTAATTGAATTAACAAAAATACTCAATTATAGTAAAAATATATATATGTCATAAGGCGTTGTGAAGTCCTGAAAGCTTCCAGATGTTGATGCCCTTGGATGAACACAAAAATAATGAAATCGTTCCACATTCCTTTAATGACAACTCTCATATAAAAATTAAGATTTGGGATTACATATAAAATCTGCCGGAAGAAACTTTGAATATAAATTTAAATTAGAAATGTAAAAATTTTGCAGTTTTGATTTACCATCAAAAAAATTTTTAGAACATTTTGTACACTTCAAAAATAGGCACTTCGAATTAACTTCTACTTTATATTTATATAAATAAATAAAAAAATAAAAAAAATTAAGACGCTTGGACGCTTCTTCTCACTGCAGATCTATTTAAAATAAAAAAATATATTTTTAGAAAATTTATTTTAAGAAAATATATTTTTTATTAATAGTTTAATGATTCTAGTAATTTTATTAAATCTTGAACGATCTTCGCTGAACAACATTTTTGGATATACAAGGATGAGTAGCTAATAAATATTTACAGATTTTTAAAAATTCTTCCAGCATAAAAAGCCTGTAGATCAAAAGTAAAACAAATAAAATATGCAACTACAAATACTTTTTTTTTAGTTTTATTGTGAAAATTACAAAATTCACAAAAAAAATTGATTATAAAACTTTGCTCCCGCCGTTTTTTTTTTAATTTTAAAAATTATATACAAAAAATATGGCGGACGTAAAGTCGGGCGCGGACGACTTTAGGATACCCTGTACCACTAGCTTGTAATAAAGTCCGATTTCTTCACAAAAAACCAAAAACAGAAGAATTTTTAAGCAAACATTTTTTTTTTGACCGATCGTTCCTATGGGAGCTATATGATATAGTCAACCGATTTCAATAAAATTTGACACAGTGCTTAAATACCTTAAAAAAGCTATGAAAGCCAAATTTATTTCAAATATCTTTACAAACAAACAAAACACATCGAATTTTGTATAAAAAACGTGTTTTTGGACCGATTGGTCCTATGGGAGCTATATGATCTAGTCAAACGATTTGGATTAAATTTGGTACAGTGCTTAGGAACTATAAAATACTCACGAATGTCAAATTTGGTCCCAATATCTTAACAAACAAACGAAACACAACAAATTTTGTTAAAAAATCGATTTTTTGGAAGATCGGACCTATGGGAGCTATATGATATAGTCAACCGATTTTGTTCAAATTTGGCACATTGCTTAAGTGGTCTAAAAAATTTCCAAACGCCAAATCTGGTTAGGATATCTTTATTAAAACACGAAATATAGCGAATTTTTCTTTAAAAAAGTTATTTTGGCCGATCGGTCCTATGGGAGCTA
Source organism: Chymomyza amoena (assembly GCA_037043745.1). Lineage (NCBI taxonomy): Eukaryota > Metazoa > Arthropoda > Insecta > Diptera > Drosophilidae > Chymomyza > Chymomyza amoena. The sequence goes on along the minus strand of JBAMAX010002814.1, from coordinate 57,530 downwards.
TATGATATAGTCAACCGATTTCGATCAAATTTAGTACAGTGATTGGGAACTATAAAAAACTTTCGAATACCAAATTTCGTTATGATATCTTCATAAACAAGCGAATTATTCATCTAAAACGCTTTTTTTGTCGAGGTCGTCTCAAACACCCCCATGGGAGCTATATAATTTATCCCCGATATCAAAAAAATAAAATAAACTTGCCTCCTATGGAATAATATGGGATCTAATGTGAAAGTTTGGTAACTCTAGCTCTTACCATCTCTGAGATCTAGGCGTTCACACGGACGGACGGACGGACGGACGGACAGACGGACGGACAGACGGACAGACGGACATGGGTATATCGACTTCTCTATTCACCCTGATCATATTTTAGGTAACTTTGGGGTGTCTCCGAAGTCTCCTTCTATATGTTACATACATTTTCGGCTTGCACAAACTTAATATACCCTTAGTACCATACGGTACAGGGTATAAAAATGGTATCTTATTTATGCTTCAAAGTATTGTCCGTCACTTTCCATTACTTTGGCCCATCTTTCAGGCAACAAACGAATCCCGCGTCGGAAAAATTCTTCATCCTTTGATAAGATCCAAGAATCGATCCATTCTTTCACTTTTTCAAAAGAATCGAAGCACTGGCCCGCCAGGCCGTGTGCCATCGACCTAAATAAATGGTAATCAGATGGAGCAACATCTGGAGAGTATGGCGGGTGAGGTAGAATTTCCCATTTCAGTGTTTCGAGGTACGTCTTCACTACTTTCGCCACGTGGGGTCGAGCATTGTCGTGTTGCAAAATTACTTTTTCGTGTCTATCAGCGTATTGCGGCCGTTTTGCTTTTAATGCCCGACTCAAACGCATTAATTGCGTTCGATAAAGTGCACCAGTAATTTTTTCAGAAGGTGATCCCACCAAATACACAACATGACCTTGGATCCGTGAATATTCTGTCGAGGTGTCGCCGTAGGAGTGTGGCCGGGCATTCCCCATGATGTGCGTCGCTTAGGGTTGTCGTAGTGCACCCATTTTTCGTCCCCAGTAACAATACGATGAAGAAATCCTTTTCGTTTTTGTCTTTCAAGCAGCTGTTCACAAGCAAATAAACGTCGCTCAACATCTCTTGGTTTCAACTGATACGGTACCCAGTATCCTTGTTATTGGATCATCCCCAGCTGTTCCAGGCGTTTTGATACTGCTTGCTGAGTTACTCCCAATGATTTTGCTAGCTGTTCCTGAGTTTGGCACGAGTCTTCATTAAGTAAAGCCTCCTCCTCATCTTCAAAACTTTTTTCTCTGCCACCGCTATGCCGATCTTCAACAACAAAATCACCGCTTTTAAAGCGCTGATTTATTTATTTGAACTATTACTGGCTACTAGCGCCATCTTTTGGAAAACGGCAAAGTTGTAGACCTAAAAAATATAAAATACTTTAAAAAAGTACTTTTTTTAGATTTTCCCAAATTCTTCGAGTATAAAAGCTTGTAAATAAAAAATAAAATAAATGGAATTACAAAATATACATATATTTTTTTAATTTGCAAAAATACAAAATTACCAAAAAAAAAATCGATCAGAAAATAAGGCGTTTTGAATTAAAACATAGAGCAAAAATAATAATTATAACACTTTAAAAAATATTTTTTTAAAACTCTTTGAACAAAAAACTAGCAAATAAAAAGGAAAGTCAATAAAATATTTAATTGCGTATAATTTTTTTTTATTTAAAAAAAAATCTATTAGAAAATTTAGTGCAATGAATAAAATAAAAATAATATATTAATAATAATATTTCAAAAATTGTTTGAACAAAAAGCTTGAAAATAAAACAATTAAATTAAAATTTTATTTTTTATTTAAATTTATCTCGCAAAAATATATAATATAAAAAAAGTGTATACAAATTTACAAAAAAAATTATAACTTAAGATATAAATAATATACATACAAAAATCAAATTTATTTTAAAATACTTTGTTTTTAGATTTTCAAAAATTCTTCGAGCATAAAATTTAATATTGAATGAAAAATAAAACCAAAGAATATTCAAGGAAATATATAATTTTTTTTTAATTTTATTTTAATAAAATAATATGAAATATGAACAAAAAAATTAACAACAAAATTTTGAGATCAACTATAAATTAAAGTATTTAAAAATATATAAAAAAAAAAAATTTTCAACAATATAATTTATAAAAAAAATAAGACAAATGACATAATCCATTACAAAAATTTGTTTTTAAATTTTTTGATATGATTTAGAGTTTAAATAATAATTTTTAAATAAAAACAAATTAATTATTTAAAAACAATGTAATGAAGAATTTTATTTCGACATTTAAAAATACTTCGAACATAAAAACTTTTAAATTAAAAAAAAAAATCAATGGAATATTCCAGTGCATAACCATTTTTTATTTTAATTAAATAAAAATTTTAAAATTATCAACAAAAATAATAAGAAAGTTTTGCGTTATGGATTATAATTTTAAGTAAAAATAATATAAATAATTAATAAAATGAACTAGCAATTATTCAAAAATATAATATAAATATTTATAATATTTATTTATAATAAATATAACATTTTTTTTTTTTAAATTCCTCGGAAATTAAAACTTTTAAATAAAACAAATAAAATTCTAAATACAAATTTTTTATTTAAATTATCTAAGATAAAGTTTTTACCACTTATTGACTTGAACTTTTTTATTAAATTTAAAAATATAAATGTTCCAAAAAAAATGTATAAAAATTGTTATTATTATTAGCAATTATTTAAAAATAAAGGATGATTTTTTTTTTCGATTTTTAAAAATGTAATGAAATTTTGTATTACAAACACTTTTTTTTTACTTTAATTTTGCTAAAAATATAAAATTTTCCCAAAAATAAAAGCATAACAAAATTTTGAAAAATCAATTATAATTTAATAGTAAAAATTTTTGTATATGTTTAAATATAATGTGGACACATTGCCTCTGGTAACTCTTTAGAAATCTTTGCGCAAAGAGAAAATTACCCGAACAGATGGCACGCATTCAATACTTTTTTATCCATCCAAGAACAACGGAGATATAACATATAAATTCATTAATACCAAAGCAAATAGTTACTAAGATTAATCACCTAGTCTTCAATTGAATGACTCTATTTAACCGAGACACCTAGCATTTAAGTAATAAGCATTGGCCCAAAATTAACTCATAAACAAATAAGCAGCGACCCACTGTGCCCTAGTTTCAAGCATTTTCTTAAAGCAGGCAAAAACTTTTACTTCTTGTGTAAAAGAAATCAAATGCAATGAGAATTGGCAATGGCATCGACTCTGACGCAAAACAGCCAACAAAATGGCCAACCAACCCAAGGCAGTCGTTCCAAGCACCCAAGACTCCCAAAAAAAAAAAAAAAAATTCCATCCAATCCCCCCTCCACCGTCAACAAGCAGCTCCAACAAACTCAATGCACAATCAAACTTTTGTGGCCACCAAAGTTTGTGCCAAATCAAATGAACCCCGAGTAAATTTTCCATGCAATAAGCGCACACTCACTTACAAGTGCCACCCTGGAAAAGCGTAAAAGTAAAACATTGAACTGCAAAAGTAATGGAGAAATTTCAACAAGAAATTATAGTGTGCACACACAGATATTCACAAACACACACACAGATACTACAAACACACACACAGATACACACTCACTCACTCACTTCTATGCATTTGGCAACGACGGCATAAGGCCAAAGTTTTGCCCTGCACATTTTTGCACAGTGCCTGAACCAAAGTGGCGAATTTTCCGACTAAGGAAAATGCTGTGGCAACAACAAGGCAAGACAAGGCCGGGGGTGCCCGGAAAATGCCGAATGTTGAAAATTGGCTGTTGACAGCCTCGAGTTGAGTGTGTCGAAATACTTTGACGTTTGAGAGATTGAGAACTTTGCACAATTTTATTTTCGATTTTATGTTTTGATTAAAAACTTTGCCACTCCACAAAAAAATGAAAATAAAAAAATTAAAAAGTAAAAATAGAGCAACACGCTAGTCAAATGTTGTATTAATGGGATATTCAAATATTTGCCAAGCCATTATTTTTTAACATTTAAATGTATGCCCAGTACAGTGAACGCCAGCCAAGGCGAATTGGAAACAGCTTTGCGGCAAATTGAAGTATTATTTTTCTGTTACAAATAATAAATATATAAATTATATAAATGAAAGAATATTAAAGAATAATATGATTTATTCTATTTTACACAACATACAATGATAATTATATAAATTAGAGTGGTTTTTGTAAACCTCTCTGTAACTACACAGAAGTTTAAAGTAAGAGCAATAGAGGCTTAAGCTTAGTTAAAAATGAGTTTTACGAAGTGCTTCAAAATCAAGCAGCTAGCGTTTCTAAAGGATTGAGGGTATTGTTTGATATTTTTTAGTTCAGGCTCTTTAGACTTAAAAAGAAAAACTAGATTTTTTACACAAAATATATAAAATGTTCTAAAAAATTTGCCATAAAAATTGCGATATATAATATATATAAAGTCTTAAAGCCTTTCCCTCTAAGATTTTATTAGCATTTTTAAGAAATTATGGTAAAATAAAAATTAATAAAATATTTTTAGAGAACTTCAATTTTTGACAGTGGCAATCAATGGAAATTTTTACCTAGTGTTTCAAGACATTTTTTTAAAGACGGAATTCAAGGAACTGCCCTTTTATTTTTGTAATACAAGTTCAACCTTTGGATTTAAAAAAAAATTAATTTCTTAATATCAAGTTTTATAAACATATCTTATAAATAAACTAGAACTATTTTTTTTTTTATTTATTCTCAAAAAATTGGCCATATATCTAATATATAAGATATAAATAAGAGTTTTAGCTTTTATCCATTCTTATTAAGAATTCCTATTTTTAAGAAATTATGTTAAAAAAAAATTGATAAAATATTTTTTAATGAACTTGAATTTTCAAAATTGTAAATTGTCAAAAGACAGTTTCAATCAATGGAAATTTTTACCCAATTCTTGAGACAATTTTTTTAAAGATGACTTACTAGATCTATAAGTATTCAAAGGATTCGTATTTTTCAATTTATCTTTCTTTTATTTTTAATGCGAACAGATTATTTCTTTAGTCCTTAAAAAAAAAATTCTGAGTGCTATAAGTTTTTAAATTTCTCTCTTAGTTTCCATATTAACATAACATTAAAAACCTTTTTTAATTATTTATTTTTATTTAATTAATTTTTAATCCGTTGAACCGAAATGTTTTTGCATCTGTGTATAGCATCAACGACAAATTAACTGCGTTATAAAAAGTCTGGACAGGAACTTATCTCTCTTTTGGAACCTTATCTGCAGATTTCTGGTAAGAACTACTTAAGGCCACAGTATAATTATTTGACCAAATTCCACATCATGATATTCAATGCAGAATCTAGATATTGGTTTGGACTACTTTCTCCCCAAATCGATTAGTTTTGCCTTTTTATGAAATTGCTGTATTTAGTGCGAAAAAATGCTTTATAAATAAAGTGAGTTTTTATACCCTGTAACTAAAAGTACAAAGGATATACTAGATTTTTGCAATATATGTAACGGACAGAAAGAGGCGTGGCAGACCCCAAGTCCTTTATACCAAAATGCTTATCATAATCTCGGGTAGCGATTGAGCCATGTCAGCCCGTCCGTCCGTCCGTCCGAATGAACACCTAGATCTCAGAGACTAGTGCAGCTAGAAACACCAAACTCTACCAGCTCACCTCAAATCACAATTTTTGGTAAGCCGATTCATGTGGCTTCTAATGAACAAATCCACATCCAAATTTTATAATTGCGAGCCCTACCTGCAATCGATTTACCCTTAGCAGATCAACTTGAAACTTAGCCCATATACTTTAAATAGCTTCTTTGAAATAACTTTTGAGTTTCATCACAATCGGTAAACATTTTCAGAACCTTATAGGTAAAAATATCGAATTTCACAAAAAAAAGAAATTAATTCCAATTGGAAAGTTTTTAGTAGGAATATGCACAAACATTTTTTCGAGAGAAAAAGTACAGGGTATTTCCTTTATCTTGTATTGGAGCATTAACAACAACAACATTAAGTTGTTTGTATATATCATCAATATGTCGAAGATCGGCAAGTTTCGAATTATGAGCTGCTAACAACCAAAATAAAATAGTTGGCACTAGCTATATATTTAAAAAAAAAAAAATTTAACAACCTTTCTTAATTCAATCCTTATAATTAAAAATACATTAAATTAAATAAAAAAAATATTCATTTAAAATGAGTCAGACATAATTTCTTAGAGCATAACTTGCTTTCCACTATATATGAGTGCTCACTGTACGTTAAATGAGAATTTTTAAGCGCGCTTAAAACAAAGGCGCAGACACAAAAGATACCAATTCAACGAACTCTACCCTGCTCCACCCTCACACACACACTCTCACACACTTACCAATACACACACAAGCATATGACAGGTCATGGCATATGGAACATGGAACATGGAACACGTTGGCTGGTGACAGCTGTTAAGCCAAGTTGTTGGTGTTTGCTTAAAAGCTCAAGCGTTGACATCAATTTATGTTAAGTTATAAAAATTGTAAATAATCGAATTTTCCAATGCATTAACTTTAATGACATGACACACTGCAACATGTGCGCACAACAAAAACAACAAGCGGGGGGCCAAAGGACGAACAACATCCTCACAGATATAACTCACACATATAGATACAAAATACACACATACACATACACATACATAGACATAGACACGAATTTATTATTAGATAACAATATTGTTTTTAGGTGGATTACCAATTTGTGTTTTTGGCTGAGCGTTGACATAGTTTTAATAGGTCAAAATTTGGGCACTGACTGGAGAGGAGAGCAGAAGGAAGCCCTACAAAATGAGTGAGTATGAGCCAGTGACGTAAATGGGGTATTGATTAGGGAAAGTATACGCTGACAGAAGGGTGGAATTTTTTATTTCTTTAATTTTTTTTTTGTTTTTGTAATTTTATCATTATTTTTTTCAACAGTTCAAATTGCATTTTAATTAATAAAAATTCATTGTAATTGGAAACCATAAAAATTGCTATTATAATAAAACTACTAACTCAGTTTTCAGTCATTTTTATTTTTTATAAAAATCTTTATATTTAGTATTATTTTGAAGGAATGAAGTTGTGGTTTACATGCAAGAAGGGTGAAATAAATATTTTTTTAAATTGATTTTTTGCGTTATTAATTTTATTCTTTTATCAATTTTTTTTCTACAGCTAAAATTACCTTTTAATTAATAAATATTCTCTGGTATTGGAAAGGCTGCTACTATAAAAATGGTCATTATCATAAAACTGAGTAAGTAGAAAAAATTTTTTTTTTTATTTAAATTTTTAAATTATTTTTTGTGTTATTATTTTTATCATTATTTTTTTCTACAACTAAAATTATATTTTAATTATATAATAATAGCACTATCCAATTAGATAAGGCTGTGTCTACCATAAAATAGTGCGACATTATCGGTGATGTCAAACTAGGATACTTCAGCATGCTGGGTCTTTGGGAAAGATATATAATAATCATAATATATGAAAAGATTTGGGAAAATATTTGAACTGAGTTTCTAAAATATTGTTGGCTAAGCGATTATCAGTTATTTTCATCGAATTAAAGAGAAGAAAAGAAGAAAGAGGTATTGTATTTGTGGTACTGGTATTGAACCGATAAAAAAAAAACTGGGCGCAGATATCGCGGCTTAATACAGTCAAAGACCGTAAGAGGTTCAAAGTCAATTGATAACGCACGGGAAGAACACTGTGAGAATCATAGACGGGCCTAATCTGATCGGGACATTTGTCAGCTCCGTCAGCCACTTGAACATAAATAACATGAGATGGATAGTGGACTATGCTAGTGCCGTTTCTGTCAGCATAAAAAAACTTTTCGCATATATAACCATATTATGTGAATGCTATGGAATTCGCCAGTAAAGTACGAAACAACCTCCTTGGCATGTACGTTTTCCTAGCGCATACAGTTGTTACTCGTAAGTCTTAAAAAAAAAATTAATACATCTGCGTTTTGAAGATAACCTTTGAAAAAGTAGATCTTGAGTTGCTTTTAAAGATTGATTACAGAACCCATTACGATGACAAGTGGTATGTCTTTGGAGTATCTTGGTCGAATATATAAACGAAACTCAAGCAAGTACCAGATAAAAGTATAATTTCGATGAAAAAAATATAATTCTTCGGAAAAATATAGAGACCCGACGCTTTCCCAAAAGAACACCCAACTACGTCACTCTGTAACCCGCTTACTTTAATTAGATTTGTTGCAGCAACTTTGTTTTATGTTTTTGGCTCAGCAGTGCCATGTCCATTTCAATTATGAGCAGCATTAGTTTGTTGATGAATGGTTCCACTGTGATTACACTGCAGTTGCAACATTTGCAACAGTTGCAACAGTGGCCGTTACATTTACATTCTAATGCTCAAAAGCTTAATTCAAATGACACTTTTTGAAATTCAATTGCATATTATGTCAGGCCTTGCTCTGCCGGTAAATATGTATAGATGTCTATATCTATATCTATGTGCAACCATATATATGTGTCTTTCTATGTATACATATATGGACTTATGTCCATCCTCTGGTTTGTGCAAAATGTCAGTGTAAATGTTTAACTCAACAGCTGCAAGGTTCAAATGTTTGCACATCCATCAAAGTGTAGTGCTCCCCTGTGGGGCTCTGATGCCAAAAGTGTACACAATAAATTGGAAATAACTGGCAATAACTGTAATCAACACACTTGGGTACAGCTCACATGATATGCAAGTGACGTCACGTTACGTATACGCATACGAACGAGCGGAGTAAACAAACAGAAAGTCAAAACAATCATTCAAATGGCGCGCATTGCGCATACGCCACGTAGTCAGCATTTGAACTGAACTCAACTCAACTCAACTGAAGCGAACTCGTTTCAAAATGAATGCTGGCTGGCTGGATGGCTGTCTGACTGGCATACATTTTGAAATTTGCTGGCATTAAGCTGTCATGTTTTTGCCCCAAATGATTATGCATTTGTGCAAATCTAAGCCAGATGGGCGTGTCATTTGAATGCACTCGCTGCGCACTCACTCTCTGTATATTTGTGGTAATTGATTGGAAAAGCTTTACCTTGCTTGAATTAAAGCAAAACGGCAGTAAGGGTGTCGGTGTCGGTCTGGCTCTGTTCCTGCTATGATTGTGAGTGCTAAAAACAATTGTTTAAAAGCTTTTACAAAAAGTTGCCTCTAAATATAAAATACGCGTATCTCCGGTTTGGCGCTTCATATTTATTACCTGTCGAGTGCACTCAAATCAGTTGTAGTTGCTGCGGTTTGCCTTTGCCAATGTTGTTGCTTTTTGTTGTTGTTGTTGGTATAATACTACCAGGTAGGTACTCGTAGAGTGTAAGTGTATATGATGTTTACTCGTAGGTATGTAACACAGGGCGTATGGGTTATTTTATGATTTTATTAAGTATACGCATTCATGATGTAAATTTATCTGGCTAGAGACTGTCATGCTCATGGAATGAAGGGGTATATAAAAATTTTACTCGAATGTGGGTAAGAGGGCGTATGGAGTGTTTTTCATTTTATTAAGTATACGCATTGATAATCCATAAAATATCAGTCTACGCTTATCGAATGGGAACCCAAAATTAATTACTTATAAATTTAGCTCTATAAAATAAAGGTTAAGTAACAGATGCGTATCAATACTGAAGAAGGGTGACCCGACAATATGCGCCAACTACCGGGGTATCAGTCTTACTGCTATCTCATTCAAGATCCTGTCGAGCGTACTATGTGAAAGACTAAAGCTCATATCGGACCCTATCAGTGGGGCCTCAGACCTGGTAAGTCCACCACAGACCAGATCTTCACTCTACGCAAAATTCTGAAAAAGACCGACGAAAAAAAGATCGATACCTATCATCTCTTCCTCGATTACAAAGCTGCATTCGATAGCCCGATAAGGGATCGCCTATGCACCACCATGTCTGAGTTCGGTATTCCTGCAAAGCTGATTCGTCTTTGCAGAATGACATTGAGCGGCACCATCAGCTCTGTCAAGGTAGGAACGGACCTCTCCGAACCTTTCAATACTGTTCGAGGTTTCAGACAAGGCGACCCTCTATCATGCGACCTCTTCAATTTCGTGATGGAAGGGGTACTGCGGAAGGCCGGTGTACATCGCAATGGCACTATTTTTTACAAGAGTGTCCAGCTTCTTGCATACGCTGATGATATCGATATCATCTGGCGTTGTAAGCGAGATTTTACTGCTGCATTTTCCGCAATCGAAAAGGAGTCATCGAAAATGAATGTAGCGGTAAACGAGATGCATCTGCTCTTGAGGGTGTTTGAGAGAAAAATTCTTCGTAAAATCTTCGGTCCCGTTCGTTTTGAGGACGACTATCGCATACGGATGACCCACAAGCAGTACGAGCTCTACGATGACATAGATGTTGTCCAGCGCATCACAATACAATGTCTGCGCTGGCTCGGCCTTGTCGCACGTATGGATAACGATGCTCCAGCGAAAAAGGTATTCGAAGCGAAAGCCGACGAAGGGAACGACCACGAAAATCAAGTGGAGGAGAACCTATCCTCCCTTGGTATTTCTAATTGGAGAAGGAGCGCGCAAAGCAGAGGCGCCTGGCGAGAGCTGCTGAGGTCGGCCGTAACCCGAGAGCGGGTTGTCATGGCCACACGATAATGATGAACAGATGCCCATAAAAAAATGATTATTATTTTTTGAAGTAGGTAGTTCGAAGTGGTAGTCTTTCTAGTGCTACGAAAGGCCCGTTGTGATGCCAGTTGAGTTAGTTCTTACTCTCCTGTATCCTCTTTCAACCTGTCGATGTAATCAACGAATTTATCTTATTTATTCTGATTCCTGCGAATTCATGCTTCCAATAGGTACTTGGAATGCAACCCAGGGTATTTAGTCTCCTCCAGCATAGAGTCATGCATCCACACAGGATCTCCACTCCACATCTCCACTGTTTCTTCCTCCTCTACCTCCTGACAGCTTCTACTGTAGTCTAAATGCGGCTCGCCCAATTTATTGCCATGCCTACCAATAAGACAATACTCAGTAAGAGCCCCTATCGTAGCTGTTCTGTCTTGTCTGCTTTTTAAAAGTAGCTTAGTCCTATCCAAGTTTTCCTACTAATAAAACAGGTTCTAGTTTGATCCCATCTATAGTTTGCATCATTAATGATATTTCTATCTATTAATAATTTACACGTTGCAAGTGGTATGATATCAACGCCTTCTCCGGCTGAAGTGGTGCCTTTGTCCTCCTGTCTAACTAATTCATCTGTATTGCAATTGCCCACGATATCTCGGTGACCTGGTACCCAAAGCAAATTAATGGTGAAGAATCTGAATCTCGTAAAAGCTCGTAACATTCCATTACTGCCTTAGACATGAGCCTGTATGACTGTTGCTTTTAAAGCAGCCTGACTGTCAGAACAGATCTAAATTTCCCTTTCGGTTAAAACACGATTCTTAAATATGAGAATATTTTCCATTATAGCTATGACTTCTGCTTGGAAAACACTACAATGATCTGGTAAGCGGAAGGATTCGTTAATGCCCAAAGATTCCGAATAGACATCCCCTCTCACCTGATCATGGTGCTTAGATCCGTCCATAAAAATCAAAATCTTGCTATAGTAGTCTAGTATACCATTATCCCAATCTTCACGAGATAGGAAACTTACACTGAACGGTTTGTCTAAGAATAACTCCATTAAGTTAGAAAAGTCAGTGGTTCTGGGAGTTAGCGGAAATTGGCGCAGAATAGTCGAGTATCTCCCTTGAGCTTATGGCGATCTGAGGTTCTCATGCCTTAAGGCCGATTTCACAGCTATTTGCTTACTATACAGGCATCTAGTTATTAAAGTACACCTGGACCTCATTTTTGAACGAATTTATATATCTCTCTTTTTTATCTGTAGCTCTTTGTCTCGGCTGATTATCGCCCTTTTTAAAAGCCCATAGATGATAAAGAAGCCTGACGGAGGGAAGGGCATTTGATAGTCTCCACCATATGCAACTTCTGTTCCCTGTTCTCTGCTGGCATTGGATATTGCTGAGGTCCAAGTGCCTGCGGCACCTGCACTGGTCAGTAAGGGGCGGAAAAGGCGGCAAAAAAAAAAACGCCGGCAAAAAGTTTAACCCTTCTGCGCTTTGATAAGCATAATTGATGATGCAGCCGCTCGGAGGGTTGCGTCGGGCAACATCAACATCCCAATGTTGTTTGGCTACTACAACTACTACCAATAACAGCAAGAACTACAACTACAACAACTAACAGGAACAAGAGCTGCTGCCATAATATAAAGCCAAAAGCCATTATGCTCTGCTGAAAGTGGGGAAATATTTTGCACATATTTTATAGCACATTTGTGTATTGAGCTTGTAAAGTGCAAGTGCTGAAAAAAAAACTTATCAATTGCTCGTGGCCAACTGAAGTGCATCTCAGCACGTCCCCGAGTTGTATTTCACTTTAGACAAAAGCATCTTTCAGTAATGCACACACTCAAAGATACAAAAACGAAAACACACACACACAAATGCGCAGATACACAGATACATGCGCCCTTTAGTACATAAGAGCAGATTTTCCAGAAAGTGCAGAATACAAAAAAAAAATTCTAGCATAAATTTAATTTAATGTTCTTGGCATAATTAAAAAAGTTGCGTCCAGGCCTGACCTCGACGGGTCTTTGTGAAGTGCATTCACTCACACACTTACACACTCACATATGCACTTGACTGTTATGAAACATAATTTTTTTTAAACAAAAGTTACCAAACGTAGTAAAAATAATTTTATGAACATATCAAATATGAAAAACCAGAGGGGAACATAAAGGCAAACAGCTGTATGTGTATGTTACTTGGGAAAAAAATTAAAAACTATAATAAAAAGTTGTTGAGCGGAAAACTTTAAAACGTTAAGCGTTTATTACCCTAAAAGGTAAGTCTACTTTTGTCGGAACGGAAATGGGCAAGACAAGGTTTTTTTAGGGATTTTGTTGCAGCTCTAAATGGCAGTTTAGACATAACTTAATAATATTTTGAAATTTAAGAAAAACTTACGGAACTGAAATGATACAATTGAGTTAAATAATCAAAATTATATAAATTTGTATAACGAACAACTTTGCTCCCGCCGTTTTCCAAAAGATGGTGCTAGTAGCCAGTAATAGTTCAAATAAATAAATCACAGCTGTTTTCCATCAGTTTTGACATCGATAAATATAACCTTACATCGATATTAGTTAATTTTTTTTTGCGTCATATAGTTACACTTAATTAAATATGTCAACTTATAAACCGAATTCACGTCATTTGCGGGAGATTTTCACTTTTTCATTTCAACATGAAAAAATCGGCGGCTGAGGCTCATCGGGTTATTTCAAGTACTTAGGTGATGATACTATTAGTGAAAGAACGTGTCGCGAGTGGTTTCCAGCGCTTTAAAAGCGGTGATTTTGTTGTTGAAGATCGGCAAAGCGGTGGCAGAGAAAAAACTTTTGAAGATGATGAACTGGAGGCTTTACTTAATGAAGACTCGTGCCAAACTCAAGAACAGCTAGCAAAATCATTGGGAGTAACTCAGCAAGCAGTATCAAAACGCCTGGAACAGCTGGGGATGATCCAAAAACAAGGATACTGGGTACCGTATCAGTTGAAACCAAGAGATGTTGAGCGACGTTTATTTGCTTGTGAACAGCTGCTTCAAAGACAAAAACGAAAAGGATTTCTTCATCGTATTGTTACTGGGGACGAAAAATGGGTGCACTGCGACAACCCTAAGCGACGCACATCATGGGGATTGCCCGGCCACCTCCTACGGCGACACCTCGACAGAATATTCACGGATCCAAGGTCATGTTGTGTATTTGGTGGGATCAGCTTGGCGTAATTTATTATGAGCTGCTAAAACCTTCTGAAAAAATTACTGGTGCACTTTATCAAACGCAATTAGTGCTTCGATTCTTTTGAAAAAGTGAAAGAATGGATCGATTCTTGGATCTTATCAAATGATGAAGAATTTTTCCGACGCGGGATTCGTTTGTTGCCTGAAAGATGGGCCAAAGTAGTGGAAAGTGACGGACAATACTTTGAAACATAAATAAGATACCATTTTTTTTATATATATATTTTTTAAAATTAAAAAGGGAGCAAAAGTTGTAGACCTAATACATATATATCTCTTAAAAGTTTATTCACCAGGCAGTTACGCGGATATGAACTTGTATTTATTATTCCTTGTTCTATTTTAAAATATTTTATTAAAATTTTCCTTATAAGTTTAGAGCAACTTTACTTTGTTGTACGCTCTGTAAATAAATGAATAAATTCATAACTACCATAACATTATATTTTACTAAATTCATTTGAATCTTATCAAGGACTTGTAATACACGAATGACGCTAAGATAAACATTATGTTTAAGCATTGGTGAAACCTTCAAAGAAGCATTTTTTGATTATAATTATTTTGTTATTTGTTAAATATGAAATTTTTATGGAATTATGCTAAGAACGTATTATCCTCATTTGCAAATTTCTAAGCTCCGCAATATATAAAAATGCCATGATGAATTTGCCTTAGCGACGCTATTCAAAATTTTGTTGCATACTTTTAGGCTGCCTACTAAAAATCCCTTGTTTCATTTCCATGTTCCTAAGCTTCATCTTTAGCACTTTCAGGCCCGCTGCTGGCGCCATTGGATTCAAATGCAAAAACTATTAAACAAAGGTTATTTAATTTTGTGCCAGGATTCTTTTTCGGTGGGGCCAAACTAGGACACCTAGGACATTGTATTTGTTTTCTGTGACTATTTCTGGGTATAGTAAAATAATTTTGAGCTGGAATATCTTTTAAGTTTTTTTTTTCGAAAAATTTTGCATCTGACTGTGCTCTAGATTTTTTTGATACAATTTGAATACCCTGTACTTTGGATACTATGAAATTTCATTTAGTTTTATTTACCTGGCAATCAATGTTTTGATACTGGCCAATTTTCGTTTATTTATTTTAACTATTCGCTATTGGATTTGCCCTGAAGCCCCAATAAAATTTGATAATTGTTAAAAATATTTGAGAAAAAATCGATCAGAATATAAGCTCCGTTTTAAGAACTGAAAGCTGGTTTTGCCTTTTATATTTCAACTTAGAGCATATATGTACCATAGCAATTTTTATTAAAACCTTGCCATAAGATAAATTTTAAATTCCGCAACATTTACAAGTTTTCTTTCCACCGATAGTTTTTAAACCAAATAATATGTTAATTAAAGATTTCTTAAAAAAAAATCTTTATAATTTTGAAAACTTTTTATTTTGATAATAAATTCAACATTTTGTGAACACTTTTTTTTGTTGAATATAACTTCCATAAATTTTTATTGAAATTTTATGATTTAAAATGAAATCATAAAATTTCAATAATTTTTATTAAAATTTTATGATTTAAAATGAAATCATTTGTTGAGCAACATTAAAATTTTTATTTTTACCTAGAAAATAAATAATTTTTTTTATCGTATGAACAAATTTTTTAAATTTAGTTTAAAATTATTATGATTTTTGCAATATTCTTCATAAAAATATTAAAGAAAAAAAACATTAAGAAACGCTCGTTTTATTTTTATAACTTTGTTCCACTAAATCTTCAACACGTCTTCAAAAAAATTCTGATTAACATGATTAAGAATCAAACATACATATGAAACTCTCTTATTTTCATACCCTGTACCGTATGGTACAAAGGGTATATTAAGTTTGTGCAACTTGTGTATGTAACATATAGAAGGAGACATCGGAGACACCCCAAAGTTACCTAGAATATGATCAGGGTGAATAGAGAAGTCGATATAACCATGTCCGTCTGTCCGTCTGTCCGTCCGTCCGTGTGAACGCCTAGATCTCAGAGATGGTAAGAGCTAGAGTTACCAAACTTTCACATTAGATCCCATATTATACCATAGAAGACAAGTTTATTTTATTTTTTTGATATCGGGGTTAAATTATGTAGCTCCCATAGGGGTGTTTGAGACGACCTCGACAAAAAAAAAAAAGTTTTAGATGAATAATTCGTTTGTTTATGAAGATATCGTAACCAAATTTGGTATTCAAAAGTTTTTAATAGTTCTTAATCACTGTGCCAAATTTCATCAAAATCGGTTGACTATATCATATAGCTCCCATAGGGCCGATCGGCCAAAATAACATTTTAAAGAAAAGTTCGCTATATTTCGTTTTTTAATAAAGATATCGTAACCAGATTTGGCGTTTGGAAATTTTTTAGAGCACTTAAGCAATGTGACAAATTTGAACAAAATCGGTTGGCTATATCATATAGCTCCCATAGGGCAAATCTTCCAAAAAATCGATTTTTTAACAAAATTTGTTGTGTTTCGTTTGTTTGTTAAGATATTGGGACCAAATTTGACATTCGTGAGTATTTTATAGTTCCTAAGTACTGTACTAAATTTAATACAAATCGGTTGACTAGATCATATAGCTCCCATAGGACCAATCGGTCCAAAAACACGTTTTTTATACAAAATTCGATGTGTTTTGTTTGTTTGTAAAGATATTTGAAATAAATTTGGCATTCATATCTTTTTTAAGGTATTTAAGCACTGTGTCAAATTTTATTGAAATCGTTTGACTATATCATATAGCTCCCATAGGAACGATCGGTCAAAAAAAAATTTTGGGCTTAAAAATTCTTCTGTTTTTGTTTTTTTGTGAAGAAATCGGACTTTATTACAAGCTAGTGGTACAGGGTATCCTAAAGTCGTCCGCGCCCGACTTTACGTCCGCCATTTTTTTGTAATGAAAATGTGTTGATTAAACAAGAAATAAATATTTTTTTAAAGAGATCTGCAGACTTAGATTTATTGAAAGTAATTTCAGAAATATTCAATATTCAAATTTTTCATAATTAAATAAAAATAAAAAACACGATTTTTTTAAGAATAAAGTTTGAAAATTTCATTTTTATACAGCCCTGTTTCCAAGTCAGATTATAAAGAATATTCTTTCGTAGCTTAGTCACAATTAAAAAAAAAAATAAAAACTTTTTTTTAATTAAGCCGTAACACGTTAAAATTAAAAACAAAAATTTTGCGAACAATTTTTTAAAAAAATTTTTTATAAAATGTGTATAATATTTTTTTTCTAAAATAAATTCATGTGACTCAAAACTCTGGTATTTCGAATATGTTCTCGATTTGAAAACAAATTAATTTAATACTTGTTTTAGTTAAGGAATTAAATTTGGAGGTTAGTATGCGTCCACGCTTAGCTTTTATTCTGACAGCTGACCCAAAATATTTAAAAATATTTTAAGAAACTCAGAAATTTTTGGTATCGGTAGAATCGGACACATACCTATCTTCATGGTTCTATACAAATACCAAAAGTATTGAAGTACTTAATTTTTATTATATTCTTGATACATGAATAATAATAATCATTTTATGATTTATCTAAACTATGGACTATCCGTCCATTAAATCCATAATTCCTGTAAATACACACATCACTTAATATTAAGAACTAGAGTAAACCCTGCATTTCATTCATAAACTGCAGATAGGCATCATCCTTGGTAGGCGGCTTGTGTGGGTCTGGCATTGCATGAGGTAGGCGATCGGGCGCATCGACAAGATTTTTAGGCCTCGCCGGCCTTTTTTGATCCTCGCGCTTGACACGCAATGTAGAAGGCACAAAGCGCGTCACTTCGGCGCTCAAATTTCTGTAAGCCATTAAATATGTTTATTTAAATTCAAATACATTTTTAAGACTGTCTTACCTGATTTGTGGCTTGGCGGTAATTGTAGTAACGCCTTTGACGGGCTCCTTATGGGCATGCTTAAGGTGATGGGCATGCCGTGGTGGCAAACCAGGTGGCGGACCCGGTGGCATGCGTATACCCATGCGTGGCATACCGCCCAATGCATGCGGCATTCGCTGGCCGGGTGGCGGTCCAGGAGGCATGCGTAAGCCAGCGCCGGGCAAACCAGAGCCTGGTGGGCGCAGTGGAGGTGGACGAAACATCATGCCAGGTGGCGGAGCGATAGCATGCATCGGAGGCAGTGGCATTTGAGTGGGTCCAGGTAAGCCAGATGGCAGTGAAACCACAGCACTGGGCACAGGCGGTAGGCCTGTAGGCAGTGAAGGTGCCACGGGCGGTAATGCAGGTGTGGATGAGGCTGCTGAAGCTGTAACCGCAAGTTTAGGTGCATCCTTAGCGCTTAAGCTAGCCGGCTTTTTAACTGGCATCTCTTCATCGGAATCGTCTTTGTCTTCGCTACTGCTACTACTAGCATCGCTATCGCTTCGAGCACGCTGTCGCAACAGTGACGTTGGAGACTTCGTATCCGAGGCACTGTCATTCAGATCTTGCTCACCGCTGGCATTGCCAGCAGCTACGTCTTCGTCGCTATCGTCATCGTTGTCATCTGGAACATGCTTTTGCACTTTCCGATGTTTTCGCTTGTGCACGTGTTCCATTTCCTTCATAAAGTCGTCTATATTTTGGCCAGACATGGCTTGCATGCGCTGCTGCAGATTACTGGGTGATCGCTTTGTAGAGCTGCGTGTTTTCGCATCGTTTTCTTCGTCATAGTCTGTATTGCCTTCAGCATCGGAGTCTAGCTCGGACATGGCAAAGAGATCGGGTGGCGGACCTGGCGGCACGTCAAGCCAATCCATATCATCGTCGACTTTGGATTTATCTGATTGCATTTCGGCTAGCTCACTATTTTTCGGCACACCTGGAGGCGCGCTTGGAGCAAATGGAGCCAAAGCCAATGTCATTGGTGGTGGTGGCATGCGTAGTATGCCGCTAGCAAAGCTGGTGCTGCTGGTGCCTCCACTATTTGTGCCTGCTGAGGTTGCCGCTGTTATTGGCGCTGGAAGAGGAATATCATCGACTTGTACACTTTGGGCGTGCTTCACGCTCTCGTAGTACTGCAGTTTTTCCAAGCGTTTCTTTTCATATTCGACTTCTTTGAGTTTCAGCTCCGCCCAATGCTCGGGCTCGTCGTTATGCTGTAGTTAGGATTATAACAATTGAAATTATAATATTGTGGACCTGTAAGCTGCAACAACTTACATATAGACGCATCACGCGATCGAACGTTTCCTTAAGTTTCTTGCGCTTATCACGCAATACCTTTTCATTAAGAGGTGAAGGCTCTAGCACATTGAATTCTGTAAGTATAAGCCTACGGAGTTGATCTCGTAACCTTGTAAGTAGCGTTGTCAAAGCTTACCCATCTCATCAATTTTCTCCATTTCCTCTAAAATTTGGGACGGGTCTTTGTTTTTTAAAACAGCTGCACGCACCATTTGGCGCTGTCGTTTGTTTTTTCTTGAGCTCTTTTACGTGCCTCCTTACCTAAAAGTTGCAGGGTTAAGTCAATCGAATTTGCAAATGTTTTTATAGTATAATTACGAGCTTGATCTGTTGGATTCATGTATTTTCCACTCTTAGTGGTATTTATAGAACGTCGCCCCATTTCGACAACAGACTTGTTATAAAATATTGCGTGAAACTTTTTATTTTGTAAATTTTTGCTGCGTTTTTATGCACACACAACAACATATGTTGGCAAGCAGTGCTGTAAAATGCATAATGGACAGCTGCAAACAACGTGTTGCCCAACACTTGCCAAATACGCAACTTAACACTGGCGATATGTTGTGTGAAACAGAATATCATAAAAAAGACAAGGACGGCGACGTTGCACAGTGGCACGACAGCCGCAAAAGCGTGGTAAAAATCAAAATTTTGATGTTAACGTTTTATAAAATCAATACATGTATCTGATTTAAAATTTTCCAAGGATCACGAATATATTAATTTTATTCAATTCGGCAGAACACTTTAGTTCCTACAGCCGCTCAAAGTTGAGTAAATTTTCAACTATAAAAAAAAATCTTAATTTTTGGAATAAAAGATAATGTTTAAAGTTGTTTTGTAAAAAAACTACGCAACCAATCTCTATTTTTTTGGTTTCTATGAAAAGGTACATGATATTTAAACCTAAAAGAGAGCAAAAATTACTTCATATCTTTTCTGTTTTTTCAATATCTTCGTTTACCAAACTACTATATTTAGACCACTTTTCCAACTTTGAAAGAAATTAAAAATTCAATTCAATGAAACCCATTTTTACCCCGACGCAAAAAGAGGGGTGTTATAAGTTTGACGTGTCTGTTGTCTGTTTGTTTGTCTGTCTGTCTATGGCATCGTAGCTCCCGAACGCATGCAGTGATTTCAATTTAGTTTTTGTAGTAAAGGTGACTTATGTGCGAGTGTTGTTAGACATGTTTGGTGAAAATCGGTTGAGCCGTTTAAAAGTTGTGGGGAGTAAAAGTGGGGAGAAAAACATCAACTTTGTCGATTGGCTTTAAATTTGGTCCTATTGTAGCTGACGACGTCACTGATTCGAATCTGATGTTATTTTTGCTCTATCTCTTCGCGTTTAGAAGTTATGGCCATTTGAAGCTAAAAATACAGCAAATCTATTAAATATGATAATGATGCTTGTCAACAAATTATGCCAATGGGCTTGCCAATCATTTAATGTCTGTCTGTCTGTCTGTCTGTCTGTCTGTCTATGGTATCATAACTCCCGAACGCATGCAGTGATTTCATTTTAGTTTTTTGTATTAAAGGTGACTTATGTGCGAGTGTTCCTAGACATGTTTGATGAAAATCGGTTAAGCCGTTTAAAAGTTGTGTGGAGTGAAAGTTGGGAGATTAACCGAATGTCTGCAAATATACAGCTTTTTCAACTGTCGTCCTTTGCAACTTATGTGCTGTAACCGCCCAACATAAAATGATAGGAAACATTGTTCGTAAAACTTCATAAAACGCCATATATATTTCGTCTATCACAAGTCCACCAAAAACTTCTTGAGATATTTTAATTCTTGTAAACGTAGATGAATACTTCGTAAAACTTCATAAAACACCATCGATATTTCGTCTATCACAAGTCCACCAAAAACTTCTTAAGATAACACCATATATATAGTTGATGAATACTTCGTAAAACTTCATAAAACACCATCGATATTTCGTCTATCACAAGCCACCAAAAGCTTCTTGAGATATTTTTAATTCTTGTAAACGTAGATGAATACTTCGTAAAACTTCATAAAACACCATCGATATTTCGTCTATCACAAGTCCACCAAAAACGTCTTGAGATACTTTTAATTCTTGTAAACGTAGATGAATACTTCGTAAAACTTCATAAAACACCATCGATATTTCGTCTATCACAAGTCCACCAAAAACTTCTTGAGATATTTTTAATTCTTGTAAACGTAGATGAATACTTCGTAAAACTTCATAAAACACCATCTATATTTCGTCTATCACAAGTCCACCAAAAACTTCTTGAGATATTTTTAATTCTTGTAAACGTAGATGAATACTTTGTAAATCTTCATAAAACACCATATATATAGTTGATGAATACTTCGTAAAACTTCATAAGCTGCAGCAAAGCAACAACAACATGTGTGACGACGAAGAAAATGTTACTTAAATGTAATCTATACCTTAACAAGAATCTAAATTATAGTAAGTATATTATAATATACTAAAGCTCTAACCTAACCTATAAAAAGTATGAAATAAAAAATTAAATTAAAAATTTAAAAAACCCCGAACTTAAGTAATTTTCATTTAAAAAGTAAAAAATAATAAAAGAAACTTAATGTTAAAGTATCTAAGAATCTATTAATAATTCTAAAAAAAACGTCGCGTTGGGGGACCGCTCCTAACTAACAATTTAAATACAAATAGTCTAATTAAGCAACAAAGATTAACTTAAAAACAAAATTAAGAAAATACTTCAAAAACTTTCATAGAATTACTTCAAAAAATTTGCATGAAAGATACGACCGTCAACGACGTCTGCCCTCGCGTGTCCCCCAACGCGACGTATTTTTTTAGAATTATTAATAGATTCTTAGATACTTTAACATTAAGTTTCTTTTATTATTTTTTACTTTTTAAATGAAAATTGCTAAGTTCTTGGGGGTTTTTAAATTTTAATTTAATTTTTTAGTTTAACATAAATGATTTTGTTATTAATTTATGTATCTGCTGTATAAAATGTATGTCCTCTGAATCCCCCGCCCTTGGCTGTTAGGCCAAAAAGTGCAGAAAACCAACTGCAAAAATGATGCCGCAGGTATAAGAAGAAGAACACGGATTAGATGCATCTACTAAATACAAATTTTTTAGCTTACATTTTTATTTGGCAATAAAGTAAAGCCTAACTGCAACGTTTGAAAAAAATTAACATATTTAGATAGATTTTTATTAAAAAAATCCAAATT
Organism: Chymomyza amoena; assembly: GCA_037043745.1. Taxonomy (NCBI): domain Eukaryota; kingdom Metazoa; phylum Arthropoda; class Insecta; order Diptera; family Drosophilidae; genus Chymomyza; species Chymomyza amoena. The sequence continues at coordinate 35,040 of JBAMAX010002814.1, read as the reverse complement.
TTTTGGTATGTTCAGGTAGTTTACTAAAATCATCCGAATATGGTACGCAACCTTTCCCAATACAATTAGGTGCCAACTAAAAAACATTTTATGTAATTTAATTTTTACCTGTTACAAGCTTTTTGAAACAGGCTTATAAATTTTATATATTTTCCTGAATCCTTTTGAAATAGCATAGTCTTGTTTTGACTTTACAAGAACACATATTGCGGTGAAAAATATTTTTAAATATAATTCGCAAGCATATTTTATAAGTAACATATAACGATGTCTTTGCAAAACTTAAAATTATTTGAGTTGTTCAAAAACTCCAAAAGCTCAAATGAATTCGTTTCGGAAATCAAAAAAGAAACCAATGTTGAGGAAACAAATATGGAGAGGCTTGATAACTTAAAAGGAAAACTTAATCTTATTTACTTAAAAATAAAAAAAGTGGATAGACCATAATTACTGGCGTAAATAATTTATTGAGAGACACGAAAACTGGCTTAATGGAGTTACTCTCTTTGAAAATTCTTCAGAAGAACCCCAACGTCTACGCACCGAAGACTTACCAAATGTTTGGACGAATGCTCAAATTTTACTCGAAGAAAACTTGACGAAGCCAAAGACGATATAGCCACGGATCATCTATCGGAGGCTCTATCATTAAAGTACAGGAAGGATGATGAAAATATAAGATCGCATATTACAAAAGCGGTGGCTGATGCAAGCCCTTTGCGACTTAAAAGTATAAAGGAAAGCATCCGCACACCACCAAATTCTCTACCTACGGAGTACAGCGCTGAAGAGGCTTTGGCGTTGTTTATGGATTTGAATCTATCCAAGGGAACATATATTATATTGCGGGATTCGCTAATTCGGCACAATGTCAATATTCTTTCTGGGTACAACAAAATTGGATCGGCTAAACTGAACGCAGTACCACAACCAACGATAGTGACGGAAGTCTCAGCAGAGGTTAAACTTCAAGACCTCATGGATCATACTGCAAAACGCCTCATTGAAAGCTTTTCTGAAATTGAGATGGAGACTTTCCAGAAAACCTCATATTATTTAGCAAATGGAGCTGCGATGGATCTTCTGGCCAAAGTGCTTACAAGCAAACAATGGCCACAGATGATGAAGGTATTACGGATGTAAATATGTTCGTGGCGTCTGTTATCCCCCTACGACTAAAAAGTGAAACATTGGAACATTGGAAAATCCGCGCCCTTCATCTAGTCACTATTGTCGCCCGATATTGCTTAAATACGCCAAAAAATATTCGGAATTAATCAGATCTACAGTAACCGACATTAGGTTGAAGATATAAGGCCTGCATTAATTCAAATCAAGGAAAGAACAATCATGAATTTTTTCCAACAATGGTAGACGGCAAGGCTCTTAACGAGCTGACAAATACAAAATCTACTTTGACATGTGCTGTCTGTAAAAAAATACAAAAGGATTTTAAAAATTTGGATGTCTTTTATTGAAGAGGAAAATCTGGAATTTGGTATTTCTCCATTGCATGCCAGAATTAGATGTATGGAGTTTGTTTTGAGACTTTCATATACTCTTCCGCAAGTTCACGATTCATTTGAGGGCAGCACACCAGACAAAGAAAAACAAAGTATCAGGAAAAAAAATACACTTTTTTTTATGAGAAACTTGTACTGAAAGTCGACTGCCCCAAATATGGATATGGTAATACAACTGATGGAAACTCATCCCGCAAGTTCTTTGAAAACAATAAAACTACATCAGAAATAACTGGAGAGGATGAAGATATTATCAAAAGATTGGGTATTATTTGAAATATTCTGAACTGTAAGGAGAAAATTAACGGCAGCAAATTTGGTGAATATGCGACTAAAACTGCAGAGCTGCTAATGGAAAAATATGCGGGAAAGAAACTGAATACCACACTTTACAAAATTTTGGCAAATGGCCAATCTATAATAGAATATCATTGCCTACCCATTGGGGAGATGTCAGAAGAAGCCCAGGAATCAAGAAACAAGGATTATAAAACATTCAGAGCCATAAATACTTGTAAAATATCGCGATCAAGGCTGCTTCTTCTGATCCACTGGTTGCATCCCTTAGACATGTGAGATCCAACACAGAATTGCCAGTAGTTATTCAAAAGATATGTAAAGTCTTTTAGATATCCCCTCAAATGTAAATGTGGATGATATATGAAAAAAAAATATATCATCAAAATTTTCTTTATCCAAAAAAAAATCCAGCTGCAACAACATATTGCGCAGCTCTCAGATACCGAATCATCAAATATGAGCATATGAGTACTTATTTTAAAGCCTGAACATATTTCTTTTAACTACAATTTTTTTTTACGAAAATATCTTAATTGATTTCAAAAATTTGAAAAAATATATATAATATATTGCGAATATTGCACCGGCAACAAAGTCCAACTTCAAAAACGCGCAACTCTCAGATATCGTATCACTATCTATAGATACTTATTTTAAAATCTAAAGTTTTTTCTTTTAACTACAATTTAATTTATAAAAATATCTCAATTTGTTTAGAAGATATGATTTTTGCAACGCTTTTGCGGCTGCCCTGCCACTGTGCGACGGTCCCGGCTTCACATGCGCAGACACCATAAATGTGAATAGTTTGAAGTACTAACTCCTCTAGTCTGCCAGACTTAGGCGTTCATTCGGACGGACGGACGAACATGCCTCAATCGCTACCCGAGGTTATGATAAGCATTTTGCTATAAAGGACTTGGGGTCTGTCGCGCCTGCTTCTGTCCGTTTTCTACATTGCACAAATCTAGTATACCCTTTGTACTTTTAAAAAGAGTGTATAAAAATGATACTATCATAAAATTAGCTTGGAACTGTATAAATAACACATATAACACATATTCTTACTCTCGCTCATGATAAAATAAAGACATTATAATTGACGCATCCAAATTTAATCCTTTTATAATACGGCCCAGCATCCAGTCAATACAATGCGAAGTATACGCAACCTACTCACGCCACGTACGCCCAAGTTTGTGTAACTTAATCTGAAATAATTAATTTTAATGAACTGTGGATATTGAAGGTAGATGCATCATATGGGAAATGCCAACGATTTCAATGACATATCCGTGCAGCGAGCACCCAACGGAAAAGCAACGAGATCCACTTACAGATGGATAGATAATAAGTAGTTTTTCGCATTTGAGCCTCCCCGAACAGCAACAACTGCAGTCAACTAATGAGCGTCTCCTGGGTGCGCCGTATTAATGCCGCAGGCTGCCAAACACGCACACACACATACACTGTGTGGCATATAATGTTGCAAGCATTTGCAAATTACATGTCAATGTTACTGTGTCAAGTTTCACGCAGCTCGACATCGACACATAATTGACGCACGGCATCAATGGTGGCCCCTGCAGGATTTGACATTTACAATGACCTTGGCTAGTTACGACATTTAAATGTTGCAGCTGCGTGTCTCAAATTGTTGCAACAACCAAGAAGTTTTCTATAGTAAAAATAAAAAATAAGTGCAAATGTCTTAGAAAATGTTCGTTATATAAAGCTTTATTTGAGGATGTGTCTGTGTGTCCAATTTAGGGTCAATGAACTGCAGCTACTCAAGGGGAAAATATTTGTTTATAATAAGCTCCTGTGAAAATAAACAAAAAATTGGGAAAATTTTGCATAGAGTGCCGCAGCGGGAATGCTCTATAGACAAAGTAATTGTACAAAAGAAAAAAAATTCATAAAAAATTTAAAATGATTTTTTTGTGAAGGTCAAAAATTCTTTAATTGAGGCAATCGAATTTTAATTGGATTATGCATAGAAATAAAAGGATATATTTTTATTGTTGTGTTATATGGCGGTATGTGCTGAACTTACTTCTTGTGCTTATTTCCCCAGATAGTTCCAAAAAAAGAAAAAAATCTAAAATAATATCAAAATCTATACACAATTCATTATAAAATTAAGTGACGAACTTATAGCATTGAGTGCTAGTGCTTGTGAATTATAAGCAATTCTGTTTAAAAGCTTCTTTGTTGTTTGGACTTTATCGAAGCATTATGAAAAATTAAATTAGTTTGTTGCAAATTAATTAGTGCTTCGACAAAGCCCAAAACAACAAGGAAGCTTTTAAAAAAATATGCTTATAATTCACAAGCAGTTTTAGCGTTCGCTGCCATAAGTACATCACATAGTTCAGGCTTAAAAACCATCTTTTCTTACTATTTTTTTTTTTTGATTGATTTTTTTTTGTGAAGACTAGGTAAATCCAAATCCATTTTTTCTGCTTTATTAAGCAGATGCAAAGTTTTTGCAGATATTTTATGTATTAAAATTGAAAGATTATAAAGCAGACAATAAAAAAAATAAGGAGATAAATAAGAAAATAAAAAATATATAAAAATTTATGATAAAACGAAAACATAAAAACAATATTAAAACAATTAATAAATAAAAATTATAAAGAAAATTATATGATCTAATTTTTCATTAATCAGATGAGTGTTCAAAAATGACAGATTCATTGAAAAACAAACAATAAAGAATGAGATTATAATATAAACGATTATCAGATAATATGGGGATAAATTGAATAAATAAAACAAATCAAATATATTAAAAAATTGTAAAAAAAAATATTATTTAAAATTTTTCAATAATCAGATAGTCATTGTCAAAAGATAAATACAAAATGATAAAACAAAAAAGTCGGACGCAGACGACTTTAGGATACCCTGTACCACGTAGCTTGTAATAAAGTCCGATTTCTTCACAAAAAACCAAAATCAGCAAGATATTGTTTAAGAAAAAAGTTTTTTTGGTACCAATCGTTCCCATGGGAGCTATATGATATAGTCAAACGATTTTCAATAAGATTTGACACAGTGCTTAAATACCTTAAAAAGATATGAATGCCAAATTTATTTCAAATATCTTTACAAACAAACAAAACACATCGAATTTTGTATAAAAAACGGGTTTTTGGACCGATTGGTCCTATGGGAGCTATATGATCTAGTCAAACGATTTGGATTAAATTTAATACAGTGCTTAGGAACTATAAAATACTCACGAATGTCAGATTTTTTGGAAGATCGGACCTATGGGAGCTATATGAAATATCAACCGATTTTGTTCAAATTTGGCACATTGCTTAAGTGGTCTAAAAAATTTCCAAACGCCAAATCTGGTTACGATATCTTTATTAAAAAATGAAATATAGCGAATTTTTCTTTATAAAAGTTATTTTGGCCGATCGGTCCTATGGGAGCTATATGATATAGTCAACCGATTTCGATCAAATTTGGTACAATTTGGAACTATAAAAAACTTTCGAATACCAAATTTCGTTACGATATCTTCATAAACAAACGAATTATTCATGTAAAACTTTTTTTTTTGTCGAGGTCGTCTCAAACACCCCCATGGGAGCTATATAATTTATCCCCGATATCAAAAAAATAAAATAAACTTGCCTCCTATGGAATAATATGGGATCTAATGTGAAAGTTTGGGAACTCTAGCTCTTACCACCTTTGAGATCTAGGCGTTCACACGGACGGACAGACGGACGGACGGACAGACGGACATGGGTATATCGACTTCTCTATTCACCCTGATCATATTTTAGGTAACTTTGGGGTGTCTCCGACGTCTCCTTCTATATGTTACATACATTTTCGGCTTGCACAAACTTAATATACCCTTGGTACCATACGGTACAGGGTATAATAAACAAATAATAATAATAATTAAACAAAATTAAAAAATTTATATAATATTTTCCATTTATCAGATAATATACGCAGAAGATTAATAAAAAATAAAAACAAAATGGTCGAATTAATAAAAAAATAATAAAACAATATAAAATATTATGTAAATCATTTTTAAATAATCAGATACCCATTGTCAATATTTCATGAGATTTTTAAAAATAAAAGATTATTGAAAAACAGACAATAGAAAAAATTGGAAGAGAGTTAAAAATAAATAGTGATAATTATTTAAAATTTCAAAAAATAAACTATAAATTAAAAATAAAATAAATGGGTAAATAATAATGAAAATTTAAAAATATAATTTTCCATTAGTAAATAATAATGAAAATCAAAAATATAATTTTTCATTAATATTTTTCATAAATTTAAACAAATATTTTAACTATTTAGTCAGATAGTCATTGTCAAGATTTCATGAGATTTTTAAAAATAAAAGGTTTTTGAAAATCAGACAATACAAAAAATTAGAAAAGAATTCATAAATAAATGGTAATTATTAAATTAATAAATTATAAAGTAAAAAATAAATAAATGGGCAAATAATAATGAAATTTAAAAATATAATTTTCCATTAGTAAATATCATAAATAAGAAAAGTCGAAATAGTGCATCGAATTAATTTCATTAATTATTAAGTATACTTAATAACAAATAATAAATAAAATAATTAAATTTAAAAATATTTAAATAAAAATTTCATTAATCAGATAGTCATTGCAGCGATCTCGTAAGTGTTTTAAAAATGAAAGATTATTGAAAAACCGACAATATAAAAAATTAAAAGATAAGTAATGATAATGGTAAGATTAATAATTAAAAAAAATAAAAGGAAAGTTAAAAAAAAAATTAAAATAAAAATAAACACAAAAAAAAAAAAAATTTTTAAATCATACATACAATTTTTAATTAAGTTTTTTCTTAAAATCATGTTTAGTTAGTAATTCTGTAAATTAAAAAAAATAATAAATAAATAAACTTCAAATATAAAAAAAAAAAACTTTTTTTTTTCAATTTAGCTCAAGCACTTTTTTTTGACCGATCGGGGGCTATATGAACGAGTCCACAAATTTTGATCAAATTTGGAACAGTGATTCCAAAAGTGAACTCCAAAAACTTTCGAATGCCAAATTTGGTTACGATATCTTTATAAACAAACGAATTATCCATCTAAAGCTTTTATTTTTTTTTTCGAGGTCGTCTGAAACACCCCTCCCAGCTCCCAGCTATATAATTTAAACACGATATTAAAAAAAAAATAAAATAAACTTGTCTCCTATAGAATAATATGGATCTAATGTGAAAGTTTGGTTGCTCTAGCTCTTACCATCTCTGAGATCTACACGTTCGCACGGATAGATGGCCGGACGGTCAGACGGACATGGGTATATCGATTTCTCTAGTTACCCTGATCATATTTTAGCTAACTTTGGGTGTCTCCGACGATTCCTTCTATATGTTACATACGTTTTCGGCTTGCACAAACTAAATATACTTAATAGGGTATAATAAAAAATAGCGTAAAAAATATAAATATAATATATAGTCCAATAGTAAAGCCCGGGATAAAAAATTGCCTCCACGCAGAGATTGAGCTCATCAATTTGGCTCAAAAACAACTGCTAAGGGCGAAGCCCAGAACGTACAACCAGGGCCGTAGAGAGAATATCCGGACCCCGGGGGATCTCTCGGATCCGGGCCCCAATAAATTTTTTTTAATTCATGAAATTACGTATAATTGTTGAAAAGTGTGACATCAACATGAAGAAGAGTATAGAAAGAATTTCTTAGAGAATTGATAATCGATGAAATCATTCTCGAAAAAAAACGTTCGAGTCCGGGCCCCTCCGAGAGTTCCGATCCTGGGGGAATGAGTCCCGGATCCCCCAACCCCACCTCCCTCTCGACGGGCCTAAGTACAACCCCATTTGAAATGATTTGAATGTCCCTTCACTTAAAGCCAGAATCAATTATTATCTTTTTATTATCACATCTGCTAATACTCTGCGTAAGAGTATAGAACAAACAACTCCGGCCTCAGCTCAGGGGCACTTCTTGCTGCTGTTTGTTTGGTTTGCAAACAAGGCTGCCGTCATATGCACAGCAGACACGCCCCGCCCGCCGCCCGAACCGACGAACCGAAACAGGAAGTCATCGACATGTTGTACTTATAATTTGTTGCAAGTCCTCGTCAAGGCAAATAATAAACAAGAGCAACCAACCAACGGCAACAAGGGGCAGGCACATTGTGCATACAGCAAAAAAAAAAAAGTAAAGTTATTTGGCTTATGGCAAGTCTACAAGTTGGCAACATTTGTGAGTTATAAACATAACTATACTGGTTGGTAATTGTATATAGAGTGGAACTGGAGCTGCCAACTGGACGCAGACCTGGACCTAGGAGAAGGAAAGAAGAAAAAAATGAAACCAAGGCCTCAGGTGTTTATTTAGTATGCATGCATGCAAAGTTTTTATCAAATACTTTGTGACATGCAAGCAACTCTTATAAAATCAAATATGCACAAACACACGCACACACAAACACACACACACAGAGCAGTAGCAATGGCGTTTGGAATTTCCGCTTCCGGCTATTTTAATATTATAAGCGAGAGCAGAGAGAAGTTATTTTTCTGCTGAGCGCAGCATTTGCGCCTTTGCCAGCAGCAGCAGCTGACGTCAGTCGTCATACGCTGCGTATGAATATTTCTCTAAGTGTACACGTGTGTGTGTGAGTGTATATCTGTGTGTATTTGCTTACACATGTGTCTTACAAATATGCAAAAAAAAAATAAGGATACGAAATGAAATTTTATGTTGTCTGCTTGTGCAAGCAAAAAAATTATGAAAATGTTGCTTTAAGCTTGACGTGATTCCAACGAAATATTTTTTCAGCATTTTTTTGTTGTTGCTGCTTTTGAAAATATTTTTTACATTTAAATTAATAGCCAACGGCCATTTGTGTTAAATTTTTGTGTAAAATATTACTGCACACCTGCAGACAGACAGGATGCTGTTCCTGCTGCTCCTTTCATATGGCATTTTAACATGCGCGCTCCTTCGACAGGCTTAATTACGGCAACTCCTCCGAACTTGCTTTTATGTTTGACGGAAAAATCCACTTTGCCGTGATATCCGGCTGCTTGGGCTGGGGCAGTTTGTGGCATTAAACAGCGTTGGCAGCACTTAAAATTTCGTCCAACATAAAGTAGTTGAAATTCATTGCACACATACTCTCGTGCATATCCTTGCACCTACCTGCTTAAGATTTATGGCTTGCTGCTACTGTCAGGGCGAGTCAGGACACAAGCACACAGATACACACCACTACACATTCGTATATGGCACGTTGTGAGGTGTTAAATTTGCCATTTGCATAATTGATAAAGTTGATGGCAAAACGGCAAAGGACAATGCGCCAATGCAGTGCAAAAAGCACTCCTTCTTGACTCCTCGTTCATGTATAGCATGTACTATGTACTCAGTCATGTAGTTAGTACTGCAGACTTCTGGGAGCTTGGAGCACGGAGCTCAGAAGCCTGCCCGCCATGTCTGAAGCCCCACAGTGCTTAGCATGCTGATTTCTGACCTATGTCGGACGTCCGCATGTCATTTTCAATGCCTGCCGCGGCTCGTTTGCACCCAACTTGGCAGCGTCTTCAGGTTTTTTATACTCTTAACGTGGTATATTGACTTATAGGTGAGTCAAGAAATCTGTAGAACATCACTTGAATTGGTTCAAGAGTTAAAAAATAGTGAGAAAGCATTTTTGTGTCTGTAAAATTTGAATTTTTGAATGAGTACTTTTAATTCGAATTTGCAGGATACGAACCACTTAAGTGCCTGATTATACAGATTTCAATTACTATATACTATTTTGTGGCCCTACGTCCGCCTAGGAACTCTAGGAAATATGCATATATTATTTTAAATAACATTTTTATAATTATTTGTAATATATCCAAAGGATATTCAACAAATTTTATTACATCTTACAAAAATAAATAAAAATTACATGATTGGCTTTACTCCAATGATCTAAGCATATGTAACAAAATTAAAAATACAAATAATTTTTTAAGTTCGACTGATTGTAAATAATATATGAAAAAACAATTTTTTTTAGTTATTTCAGTTCATTTAAGTTCTTGTTAGTTAATTTCAGTTTATATCAGTTTATTTCAGTTCATTTCAGTGCATTTTAGTCCATTTCAGTTAATTGGAGTTCATTTGAGCTAATTTGAGTTAATTTAATTTCATTCTAGTTTATTAAGTTCGTTCTAATTTATTTCAGCTCATTTCAGTTCATTTTAGTTCATTTCAGTTCATTTAGGTTCAGTTCAGTTTATTTCAGTTCATTTTATGACAGTTCAACAAAATATATTTTTAAATATGTTCCAGTTAAAACTTATTCTAAATTCTTATATTTTTATAATTTTGAGCCAAGTCACTATCCTTCACCAAATATTGCCTTTCAATGTCTACTAAATTTAAGCAAGAAACAACAAAAATTAGATACGCGAATTATAAGCGCCGATCAATCGATTTTTGTCGATTTCTGCCGATTTTTAGAGTCAAAGTATTTTATGACTCGGTACAAGTTTTCTCTTAAAGAAGTCTTAGGTAGGGATGTTTTCGTATTATTATTCAAAAAATAACACAGGTCTACAAATACAGGGGTCATGTGAGTTGTTGGAAAGCAAAGGGTTATTTCCGAAGTAATTTGGTGCGTAGAATCCGAATCCGGCGTCAAAACTGGCCCATCACGTCAGGATTTTGAGATATTTGAGGATATGTTATTTTTTTGGTACATAACCTCAAATATCTCAAAATCCTGACGTGATGGGCCAGTTCTAGCCGGATTCGATTCTACGCACCAAATTACTTCGGAAATGACTCTTAGCTTTCCAACAACTGAACCATGTTGGCCTGTGTAATCTTTGGATACGTCCCCGGTTCGACAGAAAACCATTTCTAGAAGTGTTACGGCTAAAACTCATTCTAAATTCTCCTTCTTTTATAATTTTGAGCCAGTTCACGTTCCTTTAACAAAAATTTCCTTTCAATGTCTATTAAGTAATCAAGCCAAAAAATTAGACACGCGAGTCATAAAAGCCGATACATCGATTTTTACCTATCTCTGCCGATTTTTAGAGTTCAAGCATTTTATGGCCCAGTTAAAGTTCAGTTCTTGAAGATGTCTTAAAAGGTAATTCATTTCAAACTAAAAAATTTTGGATTGGATGGATTTGACAAAAAAAAAAAAAAAAACATTTTGGATGCTCGGTCGATATTTGGTTCAAAGAACTTTTTATAAAACTTTACAAACTCGTGTTCCTTTTAAAATTATCTCTTTTGAAGTTTACTAAAATGAATTACAGAAAATTATTGCATTTATTTAATATCATTAATTTTTAAGGCGATTTGTCGTTTTCAACCGATATTAATCCATTTATAGAGATTTTTTAAATTCAAAAAAATTGTTTAATGCGTCAAATGCAAGTTTTTCGACCCATTCAGAATTTCATTTTTAAATTTCTTGAAATCTTACTTCGCAGAAAATGTCTAATACAATTTTAATATTAAATGGGATATTTTTACATTAGACCAAAAGAAAATTTAGAAAAACGTTCCAACTTTTTTAATTTCAAAAGTTTTTTCGTACGCTTCCAATATTGAAGTCAGTTTCTTTCAAAAATATCCTTTGGCGTTTATGAACTTAATTACAGAAATGGTTGCAATCTGAAGTGCCCTAAAATAAATTTTAAACAAATAGTTACCATCTATAAGACTTTTGTCGTTTTAAACCGACTTTTAGTGATTTTATTTTATAAAAAAAATTATTTTAGTTCGTAAAATGTAAGTTTTGCATCCACTCAGAGCTAACTTTTTAAAAAATTCTTGCAATCATATTGAATGCAATATTATTCAAGAAACGTCCCAACTCAAACTTATTGTATTTTTTTAAAAATTTTTAAGAATTAATAATTTTTCGCGCTACTTACATTTCGGTCAAGTTTTTTCAAAGAACTCTATAAAGTTTATTTAAAAAAATTTTATCGATTTTTGGTACATTCATTATTTATTAATTCACCGATTTTTACAGACTATCTTTAAATCTTAACGATCCAAAGAGCCCAAAAATAAATTTCAAACAAAAAAAAACAAATTTAAATATCTATAATAACAAATAAAATGTCGATACTGGACAATATGAAGTTAAATTAAAAATTATTTAAATCAAAAAAAAAATATTGAGTTAAAGCGCAAAATATTTTTTGGGAATTTGTAAAGTAACTAATTTTTTTAATTGTATAAAAAGCTTAAATTAATATTTTTAAGAATATTTTGTAAAGCCAAATATTTTTTTATCCAAACCAAAAAAAAAAGACTACAAAAAAATGTATTTTTAATCCTCAAGATATTTTGTGGCAATTTTTAAAAATAATCGATTTTTACAGATTATCTTTAAATTTTAACGGTTCAAAGTGCTCTTAAATAAATTTAATAAAAAAAATCTAATTAAATCTCTATAATAGCGAAAACATCGGTACTGGTCAATTTAAAGTTAATTTAAAAATTATTTATTGTAAATAAAATATTGGTTCAAAGCCTAAAATATTTTTTGTTTGTTATTTTAGTAAGTTCTTTTTTTTTATTTGGATAAACATCTTGAAATAATATTTTTACGAGTATTTCGCAAAAAAAAAAATTTTTATCCAAACAAACTTAAAAGATCTTATAAAAATTAAAAAAAAAAGTATTTTGAGCTTTAAAACGTTTACCAAGTAAATAGAAACCTCCCGATACAAATAAAGTAAGTCGATTATGTCAAAAATCGATATTATGCCACTTTGAGCTCAAAATAATCCTGACGCTTGTTCTTCAGTACACCCTTTCGCATATTTAATATTTATATGGCTTAGCATAGAGTATCTTCAAATCTTTGCAGACGAAGTTACAGCTTTTCGTTTTCGTTTTCTTATTTTATTATGATTATTTTTTTTTTTTTGCCGCATAACTCAGATTGGAGCCATTATGGGCCACGAACTTCCGCTTCCACCTGCGCGTGTGTGTGTGCTAGTTTGTATGTAAGATTCTTGCACTTGGTCTCAGACTACGTCTTCGTCTCGGTTTCACCTGGCTGCCTGGTTGCCACCGTGGTGCGGCTTGGCATGCGGCAAGTGCATAAATTTCCACCTTTTCGGTTTGCCACGTTCCTTGATACGATACTTGTGAGGATTGCAACTGCAGGGTCCGGCACAAACATTGAGCTGCTTTCTTTAACTTTTGATTTACTGCCAACTGGAGTTATATGTATGAGAGTGTGTGTGTGAGTGTGCTTGTGTGTGTTACCACTTTGAGTGTGTCATTTAAGGCCAAGTTTTCACAAGTTGCCGCATTGTTCAAATCCAAGTTATCAAAGTTCTGCACTTGCTGCTCCTGCTCGTTGCAAGTATCTCATAACTATTTCATAGCAAATCAAGTAGCTTGATTTCGAATTGTTTATTCTAAGAGTTGGACACTTGAAGATAACCTTCTCAGTGGTACTGAGAAACTCTCTCTCTTGCTGTATAGAGTTTTCAGTTTTAAGCTGAATTTAAAATGCATTTTATTATTTGTTTATATAAAGTTTTATGAGTATTTGAAAGAGCTAAATATATGAAAGTTTTATGTGCTTTTGTTAACAGTCCGTACAGTGAAGGTCAGAAGGTATAACTTTGAAATTCATAAAAAATCAGTTCAAGTATTCGCAGTTAAATGTATTTCCAAATATATGCAGGTTATTAAACTACTGTGATGGAATTTAAAGATGAATTTTCTAATATTTTCAAAATCTTTATTTATCTACATCTATTTCGTCTCCTTCAAAGTAATCACCTTAACATGCATTTATGCCAACGAATTTTTCAGTTATTATAGCACTTGGCAAAGTCTTTCTTTGGAATTCTCTTGCGTTTGCCAGAAGTCATTCGGACCCAAAAAAGGTGAAAAAGCAGGTTACGGAACCATATTTATTGAATTTTTGGCGAAATGCTCACGACGAACCAGTGCTAGATAGGAAATGTAGTATTTTTGGAAATATTCGAGATTGGACTCTTCTCAAGCAAATTGCGTCACTCAAAATTGCCTGCGTCGATCCAAATAAAATGACGAAGCTATCGGCGATGTCTCTAAAGGTGACGATTTTGATGGTCTTCGAGGTGGTGATCATCAGTCGAAGTTTTTGGCCCAATACTCTCGCGGCCGGCCTTGAATTCGTTTTACCACTTATAAACATTCTTTGAAGACAGAATCTGATCCCTTAAGGCTATCTTCAACATTCTCAACGTTCAAGCCGTTCGCCTGCAACAGTGGCCATAAGCCTATATACCAAAAGCAACTGCAGTGACGTCACAATGACTGCAAACCCAAAGAAACTCGAAAATTTTGCTTGCAGCTCTTTTCCGAAATGAACGTTTATATAAGCGTAGACGGCAGATACTCATAAACACTTCTTCCTTACAATCATTTACAACGACGCATCGGATAAAGAAAAATATTAATTAAAAGGTGCCCATTACAAAATGAAATCAACAGCCGGAATTAAATTTAATCATCTGTTCACCGCCTTAAGCAAGGGCTTGAAAAAAAATGCACATGCAATCCGACTCAAGAACGCGCAAAGGCTTTCTTCTGCTTCGGGAACACCCTTTATTCACAGTTTTCCAACTTCTCACTGGCGCAACCCAGCAAATCTAACCATTTTGAAGTCAAAAAACAACCTCCGACCACTTTCTCGGATCCTGCCACGAAAAAGAGAGAATTTCAACACATTTTCATATTCATATTCCTCCTGCTTCTTATCTTTTTAAGTATAAAAGCAATACAAAAATTCGTAAAAAAAATATAATAATAAAAATATACAAAAATATGTTTAAAAATTTGCTTTCCGATAAGTGGCGCAGTTGATCGTTTTCCTTTTTTAATTATTGTTTTAAAATCAGATATTTAAAATAAAATAATTTTTTTTAACAGTACATCTATTTTGTTTTTAATAAAAAAAGAAATACATTTCGATGCATATTTCTTTTTTCTTTATAGGACTCTACGATGATATAAAGCAGTTAAAAACAAATGAATTTTTGGGCCAATATCGCCTCATCTTCTCATCACTGTAACTACAATACCACAAACTCGTTGAATGTGACAAAAAAGATTAAGATTATTTTTAAATTCTAGATAGCAACTTCTAACAACATTTTCAACAAATAGGAAACAGCTTTGAATTCTAGGCAAATTATTTCCATTATCTAGGCAAAATTCTTAGGCATTTATCGATGTTTTAAAACATTTCTAATAGAGTTTCCCGAAAGTCGCAGATATTAATATTGTGGCACTTAATAGCACCATCACTACAAACGCTTATCTGGACTTTTTTCTTAAGACTCTTCTAGGTTTCATCTTTATAAAAGAACAGATCATCTTCTACAGCTGTCTACAGGGACTAGGATATCTGGAATTTCGCATTATGTAAAGCTATTATAGGACTATTTTCAATCTTACTTATCTAATTATCACACAAAATATTTATAATGTTTGACGAAATGTTGAACTCCTTTGGGCGTCACCTTTATTTAAGCAAGGATCATCTTCTCGAAACTGTCTTAAAATTTTACCTTCATAAAGTCATTATATAAGTAGTTTCCATCTTACTTTCTTAACTAATAACTATCAGGCCAAAAACTTATAGTGCCTAACGCAATGATAAAGCCTTCTTGGCTTAACCTTTATGTTAATTCTCATCATCTTGTGAAAACTTACTTAAATTCTCATCACCATATGAAAACTTATAAAAATTCTCATCATCATCTGAAAACTTATGTAAATTCTCTTCATCTTCTAAAAACTTTCTACACGCATGAGGGACCCAAAAAATCGGACTTACATAAACTAGTATTTTACTACGTATAAGTGAGGAAAAAAACAGATTTTTCGACAAATTAGCAAGGTGCTTATATTTATTAGCTAATCAGCACTTCGAGTTTCTAAGGGTTGATGTCATCACTTAAGAGCTCCCAAGTGGAAATCGTACATATGGATAGAGCTAGTCAGTAGGATACGATAAAGAGAAGTGAGACTTTTTTTGAGATGAAAAGTTTTTGAGACTACTGGACTAATATGACCCCCTTCTTCTTTTGTAATGTTATTCCTAGTGCATCAAAGGGCTATAACCCCATAAAGTCTAATAATTTATTTTAGCAGACCCACCTAAACAAAAGTAGTTCCCTGTTGTTTGATGACTGAGCCAAAGGTCACCATTTCTTCTGAAGAATTGAAATTAATTTAATGTTACTACAAATAAATACAGTCTTTGAATAAAATCCAAAATTTTTGAAATAAAAGTAAATTTCACTTTAGTGCTGAAAAACAACAATGATTTTTTTAATTGCAACAAAAGACGGAAGTCCGTCAAGAAACTTTAAAAAGTAGTAAGCTAATATAGTTGGGCCTTACAGTCTTAGTCTTTTGGAATACAAGCCTGTTAAGATCAAGGTTATGTCATCTTTATTCAGTGTATTAAGGTTCCAGATGACAACAATTATTTCATAAACTTTAAACAATTTATTAAGTATGGCTCGCGCTCTTTTTTTTGTGGTGTTCGGAAAGTATATTTTATGACAATAATTGTGTCATCTTTATTGAAAGTATTCAGACTCCAGAAGACGGCATAAATTCGATAAGTTTTAGGCTGTTTTATGCTTATTATGACTATAATTGTGTCATCTTTATTTAGTGTATTCAAATTCCAAAAGATGATATACATATGTTCGATAAACTACTATTTAGTTTATTTAAAAGTTAAAATTCTTGCAATTCTCCAATGAGAAAATAGTGCGGTGCGGCCCTATGTATTCGTCTTGTTTTTATTCATCTATTATTATTAACATTTTTCAGTGCTGTACAACTCAACTGCGATTTACGCTTCATTACCTTTACATAAATAGACAATATTAAATAAAAACAAATGAATATTTTTAGCAAGAACTTAATTTGTTCTAGTTGGCCTCAAAAGTTAAAATTTGATTTTATTTGCTGCGTATTAAGTTTAAAATAAAGACAAATACTTGAAGTACTCCAACTCGCCACAATAACTAATCTGCTGGCTTCAGATCTTCCGCAGACCAAACTTAAAGGCAATTCTCAAGTTGTCGCTTAGATGCAACCGCCTCCGTTTGGGTTTAATTTGTCTCGCGTCAGTTGTCAAGTCTGTCCAATATGGCATTTGGCTGGACAATAACCTCATCATAAAAGATACAAAGAGCGGAGCTTGTGATGTAATAAGTAACAACAACAACAACAGTTCAAGCGTCGTCTGTTGTCTTTGATTAAGTTTAAAATGATTGCCCAGCCGCCCACTTGGTGAAGGGCATTAGATTTTATTATGACCAGGCCAGCTGCTGGCTGCCTCTTTGGTGGTTGGCCAAATGGTTGAAGCAGTTGGCCAAGAGGGGACTTATGGAAATGCTTAGCTACGGTGCTTTGTCAAAACGTAGAATACAGAAACAGACAAAAAAGAGGAAAAACTGTGTAGGATATGGAAAAGCGTATTGCATTAGAAATTGAAATCCCAAAGGCGGCAATGATCTTTTTGTAGCATGCCTGTAGAGCCATTAAGGCAATTGTAAGCACACAAAGGACTGGCTACAACAACAATACAACACAACAGCGGGAACAACAAAAATAACATAACAAACAAAAGCCTTGCACAAAGTTTAATTAGCTGACAACGTAACACGAGCCAAGTTCATTTTAAGCCTTTTAAAATTCTACGTTAATTAGACTAATTACCCAATAAACTGTCGACAGGCAGAGACAGCTTTTCGCAATGAAAACGACTACAACAAAAAAAGATATACAAAGAGCGAAAAGAAATCTACACCGACAAAAAAAACAAACATGAACACAAGACGCAGGACACAGGACACAAGGCACTAAAACAAAACCCAAGACCAAACCCAGAAGACGCCAGTGAAAAATAGAAGAAACCAAATTAACAAAAGAAGAACGCTCCCAAAAGAGTCATCAGCACAATTCATCATCTTGAGTGGAATGATGTGCGACGCAAAGTTTATTTATGAGCCTGGAGATGCTGGGAGGAAAGTATCCTGAAGCTAGCACCAAAGCTCGCTCTGTCTATGACGAGCTGCTGGAGCCGCGGGAGGATGTGCGGCATTAGGGAAAAACGCATTAAAATAAACTGTTTATGTTCTAATATTATTTGCTGTGCAGCCTCAAGGCTGCAGCGGACGTTCCCATGTGAATGGCAACAAAAAAAAAAACAGAATGAAAAACCAGCCAAAATCAACTCTGTAAAAAATGGCGGTTTGGCTGCTCAAGCGCAAAAGCTAAAAATTGCGTACGTATGGTCGGGCGTGACCGATTACGATAGCAGAGGGTCGGCGATGGCCGACAGTGGGATGCACTTTAAACAGATTAACTTTTGAGAAAAAATTTTTCGAGGCGCTAGCTGAGAGGGGGAAACACTCCAAGAATAACAAAGATGATGAAAATAGTCAGAGAGCTCTTTGGAAATTTAAGCACTTGAGTCCTATCTAATATAGACAGATTCTAAATAAAATATAAAGAGTAAAAAAAGGCCTATTCAAAATATTTGTAGCAAACTAAAAAATAATGGAAAACATGCCTATAATATGTAAAATAGTGACAATAAGGGAAGATTACCCATTCTGTCTGTCAAAATCTCTGACTTTACTAGAAGCAATATTTATTTGGAATTTTTAATTCGCACATTTTTTCTTCCACCTTAGCAGAGCCATAGCAGCAGACGATGGAGCAAAGACAGATATAGAAGCAACTCCGAAAGACTTAGAATTCCAATTTTCTTTCGACAAACAATTCAATGTGTTCTCCATTTTGCTTTCTGGGAGTAAGTCTTGGCTAATAACCGAAGCTAATCTTAGCAAGCAACAAATCTTTGTTGATAGCGATCTTCATTGCATTCGATGACCAAACAGGATTAGGAACTCTGAGATGATGCAACTATGCAATAAGAAGCCAATATACTGCATTATAACTAGTCGTAAATGGGGATGGATTGGTCACACTTTGCAAATGTCATCATGAAGTTTGATGTCAGGCCCTTGATTGGAACCCGCAGGGAAACCGAAGACGAAGGAGATGCAGAACAAAATACCGCTGAACTGTTTTGAAAGAATCAGGAAGATCCTGGAGCGAAATTAAGCAATTGACACAGAACCGGACGATTTAAATGGTTTACAGAGGTCCTATGCTCCTCAATTAATGCAATCGAGTCCAAGAACCAAAGAGAATGAAGATGAAAAAGTATAGATTCAATGACCATGAAAGTTAATAAAAATAAATAAATAAAAAATAAAGAAGAACTAGTTACAGTCTCTGAAAAAGTTTTTTATTTTAGCATTTATATATTATTATTTCTAATATGTCTTCAGGGAGATAAAGGAACTAACAACATTTATAATTTGTCAGATGACAAATTTTATATGTAATAAGAATGATAATTTAAGATGTCTTCCTCTGAGCTTAATCAATGTAAAACAATTAATTATAAAGAAAATAGTTCAGGTGATTCAAAATATTAAATTATTATGTTCTTAGAATCAAAAATTTTTCGATTTATTTTGGTAATTTCATCTTTAACATAAAACCCCATTAACCATTGTTCCCAAGAATAACTCGCTTAGTTATTAATCCATTTTTTCTTTTGTGGATCGACAGATACAGAGTCTATATTAGACCTCGAACCATTTTGGTATTCCTACATCTTCAGTATTAGAGATGTCTGTAAGCATACAAACAGACAGACAGACTATATTCATACTAGCTACAAGGTCGATTTAGGGGAAATTTGCTTATTCAAATGCTTTCACATAGACTTTTAACCTAATCTAATTTAATCTTCACCTGCTGCGTGATGACAGTATTGCCCTACGGCTCCGATGCGTGGATAGTCTTAGACAGTATTAAGGGACAACTCCAAGTTTTCGTCACCAAATGTAAGCGGAATTGTGTCGCGTATTATGGCCAAACATCTTTTCTTATGTGAATATTCTTGTGATCACCAACACCATTATCAAGAGAAGGAAGCAGAAGTGGAACGCCCACATCCTATGCAGGGGAACGACAACATAGTGAAAATAGCCTTCAAATGGAACCTGCAAGGCAGCCGCCAATCTGGAAGATCTCGGTGAATATGGATGGGCGGTTCTTTCCGAAAGCCGCTGCAGGGCCAGCTGGAATAAGATCAGGCGGCTAGCTATAGATACACATCGTTGAAGGTCTATTGTTTTCGCCCTATGCTCCGACCAGGAGTGACATACATTATGTATTTAATTTGTCTCTTTTTTTGACTAAATAATAATAAATTTGGTCGGTAGATAGTTAATATTCTCATAAACCCCCGATTCTTATGAAACTAAGTCAACCTATCTGCAATAGTCAAACTTTCTTCTTGTGTATTGTTACTCCAAGTGGAGCGTATTGCCCTCAATAATCGTACTTTGGGATATACTATATATTGTTGAAATTCTTATAATTCCCCTATTCTTTTGACACCACTAACCAACATAAGCTTTTCTGCAGTAATTATTTTTTTTTAATTTTTTTTCTGCACCAAGAAACTGTCTCCTTTTCCCACTTAGCACATTTTTGTATGTACTAAATATACCCTTCTATGTTAGCAGCCACTAGAGTAGAAAACCACCAAAAAAAAAGGGAGACAGACTATGGAAAGGACTCTCTGGGCTCTGCTCTGTCGACCAAGTCAACTTCCTAGCTGATGCGTGCACGCGACTAATAAACTTCACGCAAAACGCGTGCCACAAAGTGAGAAATTACAGCGACTGCCGAAATGTATGCAATAAAAATTTTTCAGTTCACGCACACACGGACGACAAGCGACACCAACAACAAAAACGTGACGTCTATGAGGTCGCTGAGAAATGACACTCAGCACACTCGCTCTCTTCCACTCTCTCGCACTCTCTTCGCTTAGTTATTAATTTCGAGTTTTATGAGCCTCGAGGTCGAGAGCACGCACACACACACACACACACAGCTTAAAGAGAGCGAGCGTAAAGTGCAAGTGTGTGAGTGTTGATGTGGACAAGTTGAAGCCGATTTGAATCAAGCGTTAAATGAGGCATACTCCGGGACAGCTCTTGAGTGTCAGTTGGTGCAAATAGAGCGCACAATTTCATACTTAATCGGTGCCAAAGCTAAGAAATTTAATTTGCCTTTGATTGATTACAAACGATTTAGTGTAATGTGCCTGTCCAGCGCACAGGAACCAGGATCAGTCCACAGTCCCAGAATTGACACACTCAGCAGTAGCTGCAGTAATTGCTGGACGTCATCGTCATTGTCATACTCAGCACGGTTTTTTTGTAATGCTAGTTGTTGGTGTTGTTGCTGTTGTGTCCTTTGGTGTTGTTGTTAGTGTTCGAAGGGGGGTTAGAGGAGCTTTATCTGTTCCATTTGACTTTGAACTGCTGTGTGTGTTTGGAGCCACGTTTGTGCTGATTGAATGCTTCGCATTTTATTTGGTCTACGTCAGCAGCGTGCATAGGGGCAGATTTTTGGGGGATTCAATGCAGCCGGTTAATAGAATGGAGTAGATAAAGTATTTTTTTTAAACGTCAGATATACAATTATTTGCGGAGAAATTTGTGGCTTAAACCAGCACTAGTGAAACTTCTTAGTAGATATTTATCATAAATATACAGTTAACTCACATTTATAGGTACCTTTTTAACAAAAACTTTGTATACAAACTTTAAAGGCTATAAAAAAATGATCTCTTATGAATTGCGACAATTGCGGCCATCAAATTTAAAGTATAGAACTATGTGAGCTCAATCAATAATAAAACGTTGACACATTCATGAAACTCTCCATCCTTCTAGCCATTATATTTTTATTATATTGTTTTATAAACTATAAATCATCCCATACTCAAATCTGCTATAAGCAACTTTAATTGTAATTTCATTTAAATAAAATTAACACTTTTTTTTTTAAATTAACGCGTTACTGATGCGATTATTTTCTAAAAATTGCTGCGGGCTATACCTTTTATAGCTCTAAAGCGTCAAATTTTTAAGCTTTTAATACGTAAGTTATTAAAATTTAAAAAAAAAATTATGGAAAAATTTTAAAATAAGAATTTAAAAAATGAATAAAATAATATGAATTTTAATTCAATAAACTGCATCATTAGTTTTCAAAAATTCCTGGCGACTTTATACAGCCTAGACCCTTGAAATGTTTTTCTTAATTGCTCATCAATCATTTAATTTTATAATTTTGTGAGCCAATATACAGAACAAAACATAAGTTCATGTCTTAAATACTTATCCTATAACTCTATATAATCGCTAAAAATTGCATAGTGCGTATTTTGTTAAGTAAATTAAATTAAATTTAAAAATAAAAGAAAGTAAAAATAAAAATTTTCATTAAAAAAAAATTTCGAAAACGTCAATCAAAATGTGAAAATCATAATTATAGTGAAAATTAACAAACTTAAGTTAAAAATTAAAAAAAAAATTGTTTAAAAAAAGGTACCCCATAGCAATAAAAACTTAAATAAAATTATAATTAAAACAAAATAATTGAAAAAATAAGTTCATTTTAAGTTTAACAAATAAAAATAAAGTCTCTTCAATAGCAATAAAATCTTTAAAAAATTATAATTTGAAAAAAATAATTACAAAAAATAAGTTTATTTTAAGTTTAAATAAAAAAACACGCTTTTATTGCCAATCAGAACTAAAAACTATAAAATAATTTTTGATGACAAAGAGTTGAATACAACTGTAGTAGAAGATGAAACAATCAATCATAAGTGAATCTCACTCAAAACAAAATTATAATAAAATTTAAGTTATTAACACAATAATTCAATTCAGAGTAAAAAGCGTGGGGTGCTTGATATTTTTAAATATTACAATCATTTTATTGGCTACTATCTATGAGAGGATAGTTATGAACTATAGTAAAATGCACCCCACGCTTTTTACTCTGAATTGAATTATTGTGTTAATAACTTAAATTTTATTATAATTTTGTTTTGAGGAGATTCATTATGATTGATTGTTTCATCTTCTACTACAGTTATATTCAACTCTTTGTCATCAAAAATTATTTTCTAGTTTTTAGTTCGATTGGCAATAAAAGCGTGTTTTTTTAGTTTTTTAAACTATAATTTATTTTTAATTTTTTAGTCTATGCCAAACTCATAAATTAGCGAATTAATTAATTAGTAGATTTTTTTAGAAAGAACCACTCAGTGGTCCCCGTATGATCGATCAACGGAAATTGATCCGAAATCAATCGCCCTCACGGACCAATGGGATCCATTTTCATCATTGTGGCTAGTTTTACGCTCCAATTAATGGAAAATCCTAGATTGACGTCGTTAAGGTGTCAATATACCCTCGGTGCGTCTACTGTAGCACTCTCCTAGAAACAAGTCTAATTTATCAATTAAATTTTTAAGAATATAGAGTATTGAAATGTTTTACGAATCGTTTCGTAATCTAATCATTTCATTTAAAGCGTCACTATTGCGCGGGGTTTTTCCTGTTAACTTAGAGCAATCAAGTTCTTCAATCCGAATTCCGTCTAGAGATCTTACACGACTTAGTGCTACATAAGCTTGTCCAGCAGCAAACAGTCGCGAGCCTAGATAAATGACTGCATGATCGACTGTACAACCTTGCATCTTGTGGACGGTCGAAGCCCAACTCAGGATTAACGGCAACATTCGTCTCTCAGCAGTTCCATAGCTGTATTTCGCTGGAAACTGTATCGATATCGGTTTAATCATCTGCACACCATCTGCACCGAAATCGATACGGACTGACGGGATGTCCTCGGCGTATACTTGGCCTCTGCGAAAATTTTGCCAGATAATTTCTGTGATAAAACCCATATTGCCATTCACTAAACCTTTTGACACGTCAATGTTCGACCTTAACATTACTTTAGCTCCTACGAATATTTTAAGTACCTTCGGAAGACCTCCGGTTTTATTAATATCATTAGGTATCACAGAATCTAAGTCCTTGCTACCTAAATTTCGAGTAGCATCAATGAGTTGGTCTTGTGCTTTTATTGTATAAATAACTGTCCCTTTATTCTCAAAACTCTGGAGAACTTTTTCGTTGTGTTGAGCAACTTGATCATTCGTTGGATAGATTCTTAATGCTCTCTCAATCGAGAATTCATTAGTCGCATCTGTTGAAACTTTTTCAAGAAGAACTTCAAGATGTCTAGATGTCATTTCTCTAACTCTAAGGGCATTAAGCACATCGATAAATGTCGTGTCTCCTTGTTGACGCATGTTTTGCTTAAGTTCAACCAGACGGAACTGACGCCACAAATGTGTAGCTGGCTTCATGTATTCTGCTTGTTGAAAAACTTGATGTCCACGAACAGGTGGTAATTGCATTAGATCACCGAAGAGTATCACGTTTATGCCTCCAAAACAAGCGCCTGGAGTTTTCAGCTACTAAGGAGAATGTGTAAGATTACATAGGCTTAGACGGCGGCGGATAGTTCGTAGCCACCAACGCATAAGTTGCAGGAATGAACATGTATGGACAGGTTCCAACTCCCCGGTGTGAGCTTCTGCGCAGGCCAGTGCGCAAGCGGAAATTTTTTACTTTTAAATTTTGCAAAATATCAATTAATGTAGAACTTTCAAATTTAACTATGTTGCTACTGATTTCATATAAATTAATGTGCGAAAAAAAAATAATCGGTGGATGTCGGAATCGAACTCGGTTCTATTCACTCACACGTAAGTGCAAACCCGACCGGCTAGTAATGACTTTGATTGATGTAGAATTATTTTCTTATTTCAATTCAAAATCTTCAATTTTTTCCGAATTTTATTTTTGAGTTATTCAAATTTATTTTTTTTAATTGTCTAATATATTAAATAAACTCATGGCTTACTAAAATTTTTTTGCATTTATTAATCCTGGCGGTCCTATTAAGGATAATGGAAAACTATTATGAAATTATTGCATTGTCATCGATCCTTAATACGTATGCAAAAATTCAAATTAATCAGACTTCTGGAAATTGATGAAAATTATGTTCAAAGATTCCATTACATACATACATACATACCACCCAAGCTAATAAAAGCGTGTTAAAAAAAAGTCACTTCTATAGCAATAATATCTTTAAAAAAATTATAATTTGAAAAAAACAATTACAAAAATAAGTTCATTTTAAATTTAAAAAATAAAAAAACATTTTAATTGCGATAAAAATAAAAATTACAATATAAAATATAAAAAAAAATAAATTAATTTTACGTTTAAAAAATGAATCATTTTAATTGAAATAAAAACTAAAAAAAATATTTCAATTTGAAAACTAATTTAAAAACAAACTCATTTTAAGCTATAAAAATAAAATTAATATTATAAAAAAATTGTATTTAAAGGTAAGAAAAAAAAGTGTTTTATAAAAAACTAATTTTAATTAGGTATGAAAATTTAAAAAAAAAATCCTAATAAAAGTGATGTTTATTTATTTATTTACAGAATAGGAAACAACTTTTTTATTATATTTAAATATAAAGCTCTCTGTAGATAAACATACCACGGGGTCTAAGTTCCTAAGATCTAAGTCCCAAAAAAACTGAGCCCTAATGAATCAGAGCGATTCATACATAAAGAAAATCTTGATAAATCTTTTGCCATTTTGCTTAAACTTAAAAAAAATCTTTTTGACTATTATTCAGATTGAAACTGATATTTCTATTTTTGAAAAATTTTTATTTATTTTTTTAATTTCAAATCATGGTTTTTTTTTACCTAATAGTGGGTTTCAGGGGTAACTTGCTACTATACTTTTATTTTTTAATTATTATTTAGTTACAATTACTTATTTTCAAATAAAGACTGATTGTAAATTATATATCAAAAAACTATTTTTTTTAGTCATTTCAGTTCATTTAGGTTCTTGTTAGTTCATTTCAGTTTATATCAGTTTATTTCAGTGCATTTTAGTTCATTTTAGTTAATCTCAGTTAATTTCAGTTAATAGCAGTTCATTTGAGTCGATTTCAGTTCATTATAATTCATTTCAGTTCATTTAAGTTTATTTCACTTCATTTGTGTTAATTTTATTTAAATTCAGTTAATTTCACTTCATTTCGGTTCATTTCAGTTCTTTTCAGTTCATTTCAGTTAATTTTAGTTCATTTCAGTTAATTACTGTTCATTTCAGTTCATATCAGTTCATTTAAGTTCTTTTCAGTTCGTTTCAGTTCATTTTACCTCATTTCTGTTCACTTGTTTTCATTTTAGTTCATTTCTACTACTTATATAACAGGATTGATTGATATTCAACAAAATCGGCCAAAATGTAAATATAATATGAAAAATAATTAAAAAATAAAAGAAGTTTTTTTTAATAATATCTTTTATATGTATTTATTTCTCTACTTATTTGAGAAAATGACTTATCCAATTAATTTGGCTTAACACAGCAAAAAAAACAAAAATTTATTTAAATATATTTTACAAATTATATAAAAATCTTTTTTTTAAACTTTTAAAAATATTATTTATTTGTAAAATAATGCATAGTATATATTCAGCGTCCATATATTAAAAAATATGCTTTTGTTTTGTAAGTAAATTTTAAAATTAATTTCAATAGGCTTTTAAAAAAAAGGATCAGAGGGGAAAATCTATATAATATAAAAAAAATAATTTTCAAAATAGATATTGTCCATTAAATTATTAAGCAAAAGTCTCACCAACTTTCTTCAATTTCCAACAACCAGCTGTTTGACCCCCTCAACCCCTTTAGAATAAATCATTCGCACGTCACTGCCTTCATCTTTTGACTGTGCTCTTGGAAAGCGACATGAAAAGATGTATTTGCTTGTTCTACTCATTGCGTATGCGAGAATCTTGAAGCTGGAAAATAAGACCAAGTCAACTCTCGACTGAAGTCAAGTCAAGCGACGACATGCAAAGCAGAAAAGCTCAAAAACGCAGCAGCCAACGGGGCGTATACTGACTTTTGAAAGCGACATGCAAAATGTTTTTCCCCCCTTTATTACCCGCTTAATCACACAATTCTACCAAAGATTCCAAATGCTATATGTCTTTGAAATTAAATTCCTTTGCACTCACTGTTCCTAGATCTTCGCTTTACGCTAATTTATTGTCTAGCACAATTGAAAAAGGAATCATCTCTATCTGCAGCTCCATCTCTAAACTTGACTTAAACTTGGCCAAATGCTTGTCATTCATCCTTCGAGGAGCAACTCTTGGCTTTGTTCTACTACATAAAAGCAAAGTTTATCTGCGCTTTGCAGCTGCAATTTTTTCATTAGCTTTTTGATATTTTATTTTCATTTTAAGTAAAAAAATTTGCAGAAAACTTTAACTATTACTTTTGGTTTGTTGCAACTTATTACTGAGAATTTCTTTGGCCAAATTGCAATAATTGAGCAGTTGCCAGAAACAACTTTCAGTGTTGATAAACACAACAAAAAGTGCTTTCTTTTGTTTGGCAGACAAAATTTTAGGCATTTAAATAAATTTGCCAAATTTTTTGCTGTCAAACGATAAATAAATGAACATAAATTTTTGACATGTGTCATAAAACTAGATGAAACCATAAAAATATTACAGATAAAAATATGCTTGGGCTTGGTAAAAGGTAAATCCTTACAAAAGCCATATGAACAGAATATGTTTAATGTCACGTTTGAAGGCTTTCTTCCTGTGAGTTGAAATAAAAGTTATGGGTTTTATGGTTGTAAAAGCTCCTACAGATTTCTTGGAAAATTACTTCAAATAAAAAGTGTAGAATTTTTATAGCCACTACAATTATGTTTATGTGCAAAGATAAGCAAACTCAATTTTTATACAGCCTAAACTATAAAATTTAAAATTTCTTTTTATTATATCCCAACAAATACCATCTTGCGACATACAATCTGGTTTCCATTCATAATAAAACTACATTCTTCTACATGACTGGACTTATAAACCTAAACCAAAGTAGGGCGTCCCTCTGGGCGCCGCAGCTTTTTCACTTTTCTCGAGACTTTTTCTTTTCATGCTTTACTGGGGGAGCTGTTATTCGTTTTGGGGTCCCTGGCATTACGTACAATCCTATTAAAAGTCCAAGGGAGCCTTCATTGCACTCATTAGCTCACTTACAACCCTCACACCGGACGGCAATTAGAGCAACTAACCAGAGGGCACCACGTGAAACTTTTACTACATCTTGGTTGGGGTTAAGACGAGGGTTTCCTTTGGCTACTGTCACAAGTTTCACCCCAGTACTAGTTTCTCAGAATCATCTATACATATTTTATGGTATATATAATTATTTTCTTCGTTTGCGACATTTTGTGTTCAAGATACCCAGATGTAATCCTTATAATTTTTAATGACCAATGTTCGAGTTAAGAGGGGAGTGTTGTTCGATGGATTCTTCGAAATACAATGCCAAACTCTTGCAGTAGGGGCGAATAATATTTTAAGCTCGGGTTACTGGGCAGGTTAGCCAATTTTACCAATTTTTTTGCGTTTAGGAGTGTCCTGAAAGTTTAGCTTCTTCAACTTACTTTTTTTCACGTCCACCAACTACATTTCATTTTTGACTTTTATGGCATAAGATGGAGGATCTTCCTTAAACTATCATTATTGCTATGGAAGTAGGTAGGTAGGTTATGGCGGAAGTTGGGACTTAGCGTCACAATTCACTTATGCCAATAACAGGTCATTTGTGGTACCGATAATGGGAGTAAGAGGTAAGGATATAGGTTAGGTTAGGTTAGGACGGCAGTTGGGACAGACGTCTCACTTACGCCAAGGATAGGCCCTTTGCGATACAAGGATATAGAATAGACAGGAAAAATATTGGGAAAAATGGAAATTGTGGGACCACGCCCTACGTGGGATTGGGGGTAAACCCAAATAAGACAAACTTTATGCTCTTCATCAAGAAGTATAAACTTCCTTCTATTATACATCCCAAGCTTAACGGTACGACCATACCATTTAGCGACTCAGCCAGATACCTCGGGTTAGCCCTAGACAGCAAACTGGACTGAAACCTAAATACAGAAGATCGCAGAAAAAGGGCCACGATTGCTTTATATACTTGTAAGGAAGCCATTGGACTTAAAAGGGGCATGTCCTCAAACATAGTCCACTGGCAGTACTCTGTCATTGTAGGACCTATACTGATGCAAGGAGTCTCGGTCTGGTGGCTAACTTTAGATAAGGGGACCAACCTTAAAAAGTTAAGCAGGGAACTTACCATTAGTGGTGCTCTACGCTCCTCAACAAACGAAGCACTATATGCTATCCTTAACCTCCAAGATTTTGGTCATGCAAAGATTCTTAAGGGTAACCCACTTATTCCCGAAAGCACAGACTACTGCATACTGCAGTAACATTTTACAACTAAATTCAGAGCCTATATTGCAAACAGGGAGGAGTGGAATATAGGTGTACCAGGCCCAGCGGGCTCGATAAAAGTATACACGGACGGTTCCAAGCAGACGACGTGTAGGTGGAGGCGTCTACGTTGAGGATTTCAACATTAGAACTGCTTTTCGGCTCCCGAACCACTGCAGTGCTTTTCAGGCAGAGGTCACTGCAATCCGGAAGGCTTTAATAGCAATAAGAAATCTACAAGTTCAAAATAGGAACATTTGTATCTACTCGGACAGCCAAGCGGCTATTAAGTCCCTAGTTTCGATGACTTCGTGTATGAAGTCAGTGAATAACTGCCGTTTGTCTCTAGGGGAGATGGCTGAGCAGCTTTCAATTCACCTGATATGGGTCCCAGGACACTAGGGACTTCGAGGGATACTGTATTGCGGATGAACTGGCTAGAAAAGGAACTACCAGCATCCTACTTCGACAAGGAGGGCCTGGGTATACCCATGGCCAGCTGTAAACTGAGAAAACGAAATTTTCTGCTCTCTGTGCAAATAAAACGTGGAATCGGACATCGAACACGTGTAGAATCTCGCGGCAAACCTGGCCAACATACTGCAGCAAAAGAACCAAAAGACTTTGCTGTCTGAATAGAGCCCAGTGCTCATCTGTTATCCGTGCCATCACGGGACACTGGTTGGTAGGAAACCACGCATCCAGGTTGAATGCTCCCCACCATGACTTCTGTAGAAGCTGTGGCGATGAGGAGGAGCTGGAGACGGTGGAACACTTTTTCTGTCACTGCCCTGGACTGGGCAGTAAAAGATTTAGGTTCCTAAAGTCGCACTTTCTTGACGATTCATCCCAGCTCTCTGAACAGAGTCCAAAATGCCTTTTAAGGTTTATTCAGGCAGCCGGATGGCTTCCTCACCTATTATAGGGGACCTCTCTAGTAGGGAAGAGTGGTGAACTAGCTCACTCTAGCAGTATCGCAACGGGCCTATCCTTGGCCTAAGTGAGTTGGGACGTCAGTCCCAACTGCCGCCCTAACCTAACCTAACCTAGGTGCTTTGTTTCTGTCGGATATTCAAACAAAAAGGGTCACACTAAGCACTTAAACCAACTTGCTCTCACAATTCAAAAACCTCTCAAAGTATCAATATTTATCACCCACATTTGACATTCTTTGCAGTAAATGTATCTAGAATTATTGCAATTAAATATAAAGGTGACTCAAAGGTCTTTTTTTAATTTTTGCCAATTAAACCTAAATTGCAACAATTTCATTTGATACTCCTCATATCCTAAAGTTAAGTGCATTTTGATTTTAAAATTAAACTTATGTCTCGTTATTTTCATACTTAATTAAGCCATGCTTTGCTTTGATTAACTTGATATCAAGCTGCACAAACATCCAATTATGCCAATAATCCAACATTATTCCAACAGATACTTACATCAAAGGGTTGCCAGACTACTGCAAAATGGGGAAAAAAAATTACGCACAAGAGAGCTGCATTCCGTTGCTGTGCATTCCATAATTGAGAAGGATATATACAGAGTAGTCCATATAGTCCTTATAGTCCGTACATACATGCTTCGTTTAGTATAACAAAAAAATAATTGTGTCCCAGGGTTGCAATACAGTCAGTTGTTGTTGTTGTTACACGAAACAGCAGCATAAATAAAAGGCTTAAAAACAAAAGAGAGCTAAAACGTTGGATAAGGCCAATCAAATGAAGTATAAGGTCCAGTGCAGTCTGTCACTCATATCCTTTTATCGTAAATATGACTGCTCCCCAGTGCATGCCTGAAGGCACAAGGAAGCAAAGAGGGGAAAAAAAACATAAAAGGATGCTTTATGCAATGCACTTGCCAGTCGATAAGCTGCAGCTCAAAGTCGATTTCGATGCAAATGGAAGTGCATGTATATAGTATATAGCACACACTTACATATGTAGTATATAGATAGGTACAGCTACAGTAAGGACTTGTCTCAAAGAAAACAAATCTTGTAGGCGGGAAGAGCTTGGTGCAGGCTGTAGCGCGAAAAAACGCATAAAATTTTGCGATGACGACTCAATGGCAACAAAGACGCCCCATTATCCTGCGCAAAGGCAACTCACCAACTCACCAGTGTATCCAAGTAGTAAGTGAGTGGTTGGATGCAGCAAACTGTGCGAGAAATTCTCGCTTTGTACACTTTGTCTCTGAGGATAACTGCTGTGAAAACTACGGCACATCAACACACACATAACATACAAGCAATAGCAACTTACACAGAGACGCACAGAGACACCTACATATGGGTCATACTTTGAGAAACTGAAAACAAATTTTAGTTCTGAAATTTTGCCAATGATTGGGTTTGGGCAGAATGCAAATAAAATTAGAAAAAATATTTTTTTTTAAACAATTTATTAAAATTGTAAGATTTTTTTATTAAGTTTTTATTTAATAAGTGTTTCAGCTTTTTTAAAAGTACTTTTTTATAAAAGTAATATAAATTGTAAGTTTTACACAAAACTATTATCATTATTTAAGTTAGATAATTTAATCAAAGTAATTAAAAATTTAAAAAAAAATAAAGTTTCTATATTTACCAAAAAATAAGTATGTATATAAAAAGGAACTATGTATTCTATTAAATATTTAAAAAATTTATAATAATTTTTGCCATACTTAAAAAATGTAGGTTTAATAATTTATGCCATCTTTAGATAAAAAAAATGGCGGACGTAAAGTCGGGCGCGGACGACTTTAGGATACCCTGTACCACTAGCTTGTAATAAAGTCTGATTTCTGCACAAAAAACCAAAAACAGAAGAATTTTTAAGCAAACATTTTTTTTGACTGATCGTTCCTATGGGAGCTATATGATATAGTCAACCGATTTCAATAAAATTTGACACAGTGCTTAAATACCTTAAAAAAGATATGAATGCCAAATTTATTTTAAATATCTTTACAAACAAACAAAACACATCGAATTTTGTATAAAAAACGTGTTTTTGGACCGATTGGTCCTATGGGAGCTATATGATCTAGTCAAACGATTTGGATTAAATTTAGTACAGTGCTTAGGAACTATAAAATACTCACGAATGTCAAATTTGGTCCCAATATCTTAACAAACAAACGAAACACAACAAATTTTGTTAAAAAATCGATTTTTTGGAAGATCGGACCTATGGGAGCTATATGATATAGTCAACCGATTTTGTTTAAATTTGGCACATTGCTTAAGTGGTCTAAAAAATTTCCAAACACCAAATCTGGTTACGATATCTTTATTAAAAAACGAAATATAGCGAATTTTTCTTTAAAAAAGTTATTTTGGCCGATCGGTCCTATGGGAGCTATATGATATAGTCAACCGATTTCGATCAAATTTGGTACAGTGATTGGGAACTATAAAAAACTTTCGAATACCAAATTTGGTTACGATATCTTTATAAACAAACGAATTTTCCATCTAAAACTTTTTTTTTTGTCGAGGTCGTCTCAAACACCCCTATGGGAGCTATATAATTTAACCCCGATATCAAAAAAATAAAATAAACTTGCCTCCTATGGAATAATATGGGATCTAATGTGAAAGTTTGGTAACTCTAGCTCTTACCATCTCTGAGATCTAGGCGTTCACACGGACGGACGGACGGACAGACGGACGGACGGACAGACGGACAGACGGACAGACGGACAGACGGACAGACGGACATGGGTATATCGACTTCTCTATTCACCCTGATCATATTTTAGGTAACTTTGGGATGTCTCCGACGTCTCCTTCTATATGTTACATACATTTTCGGCTTTCACAAACTTAATATACCCTTGGACCATACGGTACAGGGTATAAAAATTCAAGCATTTAAAAAAACTTAAAAAAAAATTATTTTTTCTTACATTATTCTACAAAATCGATTTGATTCATACTCACACCAAATAGAGAACGCATGAAAACTGGTGCTCAAAAAAACGGTGATTGACATATTTAAGGAAGATACTTAAAATAATAATAAAAAATAAAAATATTATTTTTTTTTTAAAAATGTGATAGTTAAAAAGAAAATAGATATTTTTTAAGCAGCTCTATAGCTTCGGAGCATATTAAAAAAAAAATTAGGAAATTTTTGTTTTTATTTAAGAAACGGTCTAAATTTTTTTTTTTTTTATTTTTACTTTAATTATTTTTATTTAAATTTTTTTTCCTTATTTGAAAAACAATCTTCGTTAATGAAGCTTAAAAAAAAATAATAGAAAATTCATCGCGTAACGAAAATAGCGTTTCCGCTGAAAACTATCAATAAAAAAATTTATAAATTTTACTTAGCTTCACAATGAAAAATGGCTTACGTAAAGTCGGGCGCGGACGGCTTGGGATATTTTTTTTTCACCGATCGTTCCTTAAAAGCTATATTATATAGTTTACAGATTTCAATAAAATTTGACAAAGTGCTTAAATACCTTAAAAAAGATCTGAATGCCGAATTTTGTTCAAATATCTTTACAAACAAACGAAAAACAACAAATTTTGTATAAAAAACGTTTTTTTGGACCGATTGGTCCTCTGGAAGCTATATATATGGTCAACCGATTTGGATTAAATTTAGTACAGTGCTAAGAAACTATAAAAAACTTACGAATACCAAATTTGGTCCCAATATCTTAACAAAATAACGAAACACAACAAATTTTGTTCAAAAATCGATATTTTGAAAGATCGGCTCTATTGGAGCTATGTGATATAGTCAACCGATTTTGTTAAAATTTGGCAAATTGCTTAAGTGCTCTAAAAAATTTCAAAACGCCAAATTTGAACAAAATCGGTTAACTATATCATATAGCTCCCATAGGGCCGATCTTCCAAAATATCGATTTTTTAACAAAATTTGTTGTATTTCGTTTGTTTTTTAAAATATTGCGACCAAATTTGGCACTTGTAAGTTTTTTATTCTTAAGCATTATACCAAATTTGGTAACGATATCTTCATGAACAAACGAATTATCCATCTAAAACTTTTTTTTTTTCGATGGAATTTTAATTTCCTTGTTTACAATAAGCATCGTAACTTAAACATTTATCGACCGATTTTAATAAACCATAACTTTTCTTACTCGGAATTAATATTAAATGTAATAAATGTAAAAAAGTAAAGGTGTTTTAACAAAGTGTTATATAAAAATGACTTCAAAGTGTGAAAATCGAACAAAAAAGTGTAAATCTTAGATATCTTTTAGAAAATCTCGTAGTTGCTTTGTATAAAGTATAAACAAGTGTATATCATCTTAAAGCTTTAATCTTCTTCTTTCCAAAGCCGTAAAGCAATCAAAAATCGGTTGAAAAATGACGACGTTGTGATAGTGGGAGTGATCGCAGTACCCGAAAAACGGTTTTTAAGCGATAACTTGCGATTTTGGGGGTGTTATACAATTTTGAAACACACTATCGTGATCTACTCTTCATGACCTACAACGTACACTAGGTCACTTGAAAAGTTCTTTTATTTTTTCGATTTTGTAGAACAGTGTTATTTGATTAAAAAGGCAGAACCACAAAGAACGCACTTTTACAAATATTGCTGAAACGTCCTAAATTCTTTTTTTTTTTTTAATTTTTTTATAAATTAGAATTTAATTCTTAAATATAAAGTATGAACCTGAGAAACAAGGTCTTCAGGCTGGATTAAAATTTACTATTTACATTGTATTCTTATTATATTATTTTATACTATATACATTAGTTGTTTATTTTAAGTCTAAGAAACCTCCTAAAT
>JBAMAX010002813.1:0-50335 GCA_037043745.1 Chymomyza amoena | reverse complement strand
AGCTTAGGGCTTCTACAAGAACTTTTTTCCGGACTCTATTTGGCGCAAATCAAAATACCCTTTTTATTTACTTTTCTTTAAAAAAAATATTCAGTAATTTATGCAAACGCTTCTGAACAATTCGTTTAACTTTCGTATCACAATAAAAACGATCATAATGCTTCTGCGTAAAAATGCTCCCGAACTCGAAGTGAAATAGATTTAACATTAATTGATTGTTTCTCCGAATGAAAGCAGGAAACTTTAAAGTTTTGCAAGATTTGGCGATTTTAAATATGCACCAGACAACGGAATGTAGGAATTATTTTTGACTTGATTTAAGCTTGTTGACATAGCGAATATAAAAAGGTCCAAGAACGCCTCATTTCAGTCCTCGATGCCTATGTCTGTCTAACTAAAAACTGTTGATTAAGTTTGTTCTGAATCCAAGAGCACATTTCTCTAGTTTGGAAAGGTGTGGGATACAGATGGTTAGTCATCATCACATTTAAAAAAGGTGATTAGATGGTACCGAAAATCCATATACTGTTCAACACGTTGTTAGGTTGATACCCGAAAAGTTGTTTGGGATGTTTGTGAACCCAGAACACTGTGCGTAGAACACTTGCGACAACATCGATATATCAGGGATGCCATGAAAAAACACACACAGTTTATTTATTGACATCCGCCGCATACAAACAAACAATACCAAGAAAGATCTAACAGAGTAAAATCCTAACATACAAATGGGACAAACTTTACATTATGTTATCTACATATAAATAATAACATCTTTAAAACAGACACGACTCAAACGAAACACCTTTAAAAAGAAAACAAAACTCAAATGATAGATGATGAGTGACAATTCTACCAGTCAGTGGAGTAGTTAGTTTTTCCCAAAGGGAGGGATATGATAAATGAAGAAAATTTAAGTTTATTTTGTAAACTTTGAGTGTAAAATTAGAAACATTGAATTAAAAGCAAATCTTTTAAAAAATTTCAAAAGTATTATAAGAGTTAAGTGAACTATTTTAAAGTTTTAAATAATAAATATAAAAAAAGAAATAAAAGGTTTTGAAGGTTTTTTCAGACCTGGAACTTGGACCTTGAATTTAGATCAGTTATGTTTAGCATTTGACCCGTTTGCGACAATTTGACATCCGGTTCAAGATCATGCAAAGCTACTCCGTCGAAATTAAGATTAAAATTATCGAATGGTTTTTTTCACTTTTCTGGAAATTATTTTTATGATTACATGATCTTTCCCCAAAGCTAAGGATTTGTTGCTGTTGTTGGGTTCTCTCACAAAAAAAAGTTGGCACTGCGACCTGAAGACCGAGATATAGAATTGAAAAATGTGTTCCGCATCTTTACACTGAAAGAATTTGTTTTCTGTGAGCTACTGACTTCTAGACATAATCTTTTGTTGCAACTTCTTGACTCTTTGCATGACCTTCCTTCCGGAATTGCTATATTTATTTTGTTACCTTCAAAATTTGCCCCTTCTGAAGCAATACACACATTCTTCTTCCAATCTTCGAAACATTTTTTAAAGGCGTTGGCCGGGATTTTGTTCAGTTCTCTCGTCGCATTCTGTTTTATGGATGGTATAGAGTCAAAACGGATTCCCCGGAGTGGCAATTTTTGTTTTGGAAAGAGGAAAAAGTCTAACTGTCCCAGATCTGGACTGCCTTAAATGCTTTCACAATCATGGCTCGATGAGATGGCGCGATATCGTCGTGCAAAATCCACGAATTGTCTGCCCACAATTCCGGTCGAATACGACGAACCCGTTCACGCAAACGCCTCAAAACAGTCACATAATACTCCTTACTGACCGTTTGCACCTCTGAAATATATTAATGATGCACCGAACCACGAATATCCAAGAAAAATGAATTCCGGAAACTTTTTTGTCACAATGTAAATCTGCTTTTATCTCCTTATAGTTCATTTTGTTTAAATAATGTTCTAACATATATAACAAACAAATATTTTACTGCTGTACGTACTCACGTTATGAAAATTCGACTGTAAAAACAAAGAATTTTCGATTTGAAAAGCTTATATCACTCAAAATTTTTAAGGTGATGAATCCAGAGGCTACTGATGTTACCAATCTTTTGTGGAAATTATTCGAATTTCTTTAAAATTTGTATAAATCAATTACAAATCAAATTAAATAGATTTTGCTCACGGTTACAGGGGCTTGATTTAAGAGACCAGACTTCGTAAGAAAATTTAAAGTAGTATTCGAATTTCTTAAAAAATTGTGCAACTATTTACTGATGTCTCTCAATCATATTAAAAGTTGGGATCCCCCAAAAATTGTTTTCTGGAGCCACCTCTGTTTGAAGCACAATATTAATGTTTTTGATTTTCTTTCCGGATCATTCTTTACAGTAGGATGGATATTGGAAAGACTTAGAAATGTGGTATAAGCTGAATAATATATTTAGCTCACGGTTCCTATTGAAAAAAGTGATATAAGCTGAATATGTTATTGATCTCACGGATCCAAGTAGAGTGTCTTAGTAAAGTTATTTAAAAACTTGCACAACTCAGAAATCAAACAAAAAATTTTTAATGCTCCCTTTTTTCTGATTACGCCCCTGTTTTAACTATTATTTTTGATTTTTATTATAAAAATTCCAGAGTAACTCTTATTTTCAATTTTTAAATAAAAATCCTAAACTTTTACTGCGAAGCTATATATTTGAGTTTTTTTTAAAGTATTCCCGATGAAAAATCCAACTGATAAAAATTTACATACCACAACATTTTCTAATGATCCGCACCTATTTCTTTTGAACAAAACCCTCTGCATTATGATAGTGCTGTAAAATCTTAACTTTATCGCTTATTACGCCTCTGCTACCGTATTAAACTAAGTACAGTTGCCTAATTTGTACTAACAAGGTTGTAAAAACGAACATTTGCTCATAAACCGAAGGTGTAATAAAAAAAGTTTTTATATTCGTAGTTTTTCTTATGACGTATTGCAAAGATTATGCAAAAGTTAATGTACCTTTTGTAACAAAGTTAAGCTCTCACGTACGTTCCAATTGCTGTGTTGGTATGTGTGGAATAACATTTATTTCTGCGTAGTTGCAATTGTTTAGACAATTTTTTATTTGATTTTTTTTTTTTAATTCTTTTCATTGGTGTTGTTTAATTTTTTTGAATTGCAAAATAAACGAAATCGGCTATTGGGCTTATTTCAATGTAAACTGCTTATATAGTATAGTTGGCCCTGTATGCAAGTCATAATCGCTATTGGAGTCGCTTTGACTTGACTTGCTCCCTGTAACCATGGATTGGATTCCTTTCACCTCCAAAGCATTCACTCAATCATACAAGTGTTCGTTCGTTCACGTTAGTGCGGCCCACGCAAATAGATTTCGTATTTGCAGTTATTTTTATGCCATTAGTTCAGGATTTCTAGTTAAATAATGACGTCATAAGTTAACAATGGTCTACCTGTCGCTTGTTTTTAGTATTTTTATGCCATTTTTACCACCGGCCATAGATTTGTCGTAATAAATTGACCTAGAAGACAGGCTACTAACCCTGACGACATTCTCTTCTTCTAAAAGCCGAAGATACCAAATTTGGTGTATTGAAGCCTAATATATCAACATCAGAGTTACATTAGAC
This sequence comes from Chymomyza amoena, assembly GCA_037043745.1. Taxonomy (NCBI): domain Eukaryota; kingdom Metazoa; phylum Arthropoda; class Insecta; order Diptera; family Drosophilidae; genus Chymomyza; species Chymomyza amoena. Next base: position 46,693 of record JBAMAX010002813.1, on the reverse strand, counting down.
TTGTGCCAAATTTGTTGTACTAAAATTAGAGGCAGTTAAGTGTTCTGTTGTTCAGGGATCTTAATTAGTTGACTTTTACAAAGTTAGAAGGCATTTTAATAGCGTCTCCCATTATCCGACATATAAACGTTTTTTGTAGAAAGTAACTAGAACAGGATTCCATTCTTATTAGCGGTTTCTCTTCAGTAATTTTTCTTTAAGATCGTAAAGCAAAGTTTCCCACATAGTTGTGAGCCTAACAAATAAAGAATATAACTACTAGAACTAGTTCTAAAGTGGATGCTGATTCTATTGGGCGGCTGAAGAGTTGCAACTCTTCAAATCCAATCGTGTAGTTTTATAAATTCAAAATTATGTTGTGATAATTTGAAAGAAATATTTAGAAAGACAATTATGCAACATAGGCCTATCTGAAAGTACTTTCTGTAAAAGTAACATTTTCAACTTGGATTTGACTGCTTATTAAAATCCGATTTATAAATACTATTTTGCCTAGGTAAATTCCTCTACCTACCTCAACAACATATTTACAGCAGGTTGTATAAGTTTTATAGACAATATTATATCATTAATCAGCATTCATAGCATACCATCGCTTTTATTGATATGTTATTTGGTTTTTTTTTTAATCATAAAAATGGCTGATTGGAATTTGAAATTTTTTAATGCTATAATAAATTCTATACATATTTCTTCGAATTTGATTTATAATAGATCTTACGTTTTATATTCAACAAAACAAGTCGCAAAATTGTTTGATTACGAAAAATTATCGTATTTTGGAAGCCATTTTCGGGCAAAAATACTTAAATGCTAAAATTAGGCAGGTTTGTTTTTATTAACTGCTTCGTTAACTTTTATCCAACTGCGGCAGAGCAAAAAGTGAGGTTAAGTGTTTGAACTTTATGTGTTTATGTTCATCTGATCCGTTGTATCTTATAAGCCGCGTATCATAATTTGACAAAAGGAATTGAGTTCTATGCATATTCATCGTCTGATGGTTATAGGCTATGAAACATCATTTAAAATTGAATTAGGCGCATTCTAGAAGGTATGGAAACATAAATTAAATAAAATATTTTATTAACCTACGTTGAATATATATAAATATTATCTTGAATTTTACTTGCGGTTTTACTTTAATAGCTCCAGTCATAAAAATTAAAAAAACACAAATTTTTTTTAAGTTCAATAAAATTGGTTTGTTTTTTTTCAGAATACATTGGATTTTTAAGAAAAACGCGAAAGAGGTCTGTAAAAACTTTAATCTATCTATTTGGCTTTTACAACCGGTTTTCGGTTTTAGCCACGGAAGTTGTTCCTCGGCAGCGGTTCCTATTTTGAGGCTGCCAGCACCAATTGGGGATCCCAACACAACGAAGAAACTGGATAGTCTGATCTTTCCATCGCAGATGCGGCATTCCTGTGGTCAACGTCCTTCCGATGACTTTGGCTCAACAAATTTTTAACTGAAGCTATCTCTTCAATGCGATTGACGTGCATAAGCCAGCGAAGACGTTGTAATTGTATGCGACTGCCTAGGTTAGTGTCACCAAACTCATTCAGCTCATGGTTCATTCGAATACGGAAATCACTATTCATATTTATCGGTCCGTAGATTCGTCAAAGGATTTTTCTTTTGAAAGCGCCTAATATTGCTTCAGCGCCGCAAAGAATCACGGGTATGATGAGGGATATGTACAGAGTTACTTTTGTATTTTTTGTCGAGAGAGGGATCTACTCTTGAACTCCTGACACCTATCTTCTTACGGATGTCGTTTTTTGTATCACTGTTTCTTCCTAAGTAGACGAAATTCTGTACAACTTCGAAGTTGTAACTATCCATTCTTCGTGATGCCATTTCCTTAGTTGTAGTAGGTGGGGTGAAATGTAACCTCCTTGGGCTAGATTTTTTTTTTTCAATTCAAATTCAATATAGTCCCCTTTTAGCTCGATACCTTATTCCCACGATATTCCAACTTCTTGATCCGAAAAGTAATTTCCAGAAAGTGTGCAAAATACTCCTCCGATAATTTCCTCTCGTGAGCTGAATTTTTTATTGATGAGCCATCTTTTGAGGTTTGGGAAGAGATAATAGTCCGAGGGAGCCAAATGGGGCAAATACAGTGGATGCGTCAGCAATTGGAGCCGTATGCCATCGGGTATATTGCCGGATACTCATTCTGTTCTCTGGTGTGTAATAGTGGATCCAGGTTTCATCAACAGTTAACAATCGACGCCAAAAGTCCGCCCGATTCCGCATCAGCAAGTCCAAAAACTCTTTCGAAGTGCTCTCGCGTTCTTGTTTTGGTCAGGAGTGAGCATGCGCAGCACCCAGCGACAGGATAACTTTTTCATATGCAGAATATTGCCCAAAATATGGCGTGTGCGCTCAGTACCAATCTTTGTGGCATCTGCTAGCTCGCGCAACTTCACTTTCCGGTGAACCAACATTATTTCATGTATTTTTTTGGCATTGTACTCTGTAACCGCTGACTTGATGAAGTTGCGGTCACCACGAAACTCTCGAAACCAATATTTGACGGTTTAATCTGACGGAGCATTAGCCCCATAATATGTATCCACCTTTTCTATTTGTTGCTTCGCCGTTTTGCCTCTCAAAAAATAATGATTTATAGTAGAATGTAGAACGAAAATCGTTTTTGTCCATACTCAACATGATGCCAAACACGAAATAGGAACGGACTACAATGCACCATTTGCAGTATAAGCGCATTCTGGCGGTCAAGGAGGTTACTTTTTACTTAATAGATAGCAGGTATTTCGTCTTGATCAGGTTTACAGCCGGATCCATGTTTTTCGACTCTTCTTCAATTTTGGAGAAAGCTCAATGATCTCAATGTCATCCACATACGTTAGTAGCATGACTCTCTTATAAAAGATATTGCCTGACCTGTTGAAATCGGTCCGCGGCAAGATAGCTTCCAACAAAAGATTGAAAAAGTCGCTTTATAGTATATCCCCCTGCCTAAAACCTCACTTGATATCGATTAGTACAGAGAGGTTCTTTCCTATAAAACGGAACAAGAGTTTTCCAAAATGCCATCATGCAAAGCCGTACTAACAACGTGATCAACGACAATCAGCTGTTTAAAAATGTTATTTGGTGATTCCTACTTCAATTATTATAAATAATTGTTTAACGAAAACAGGTAACATACAAAAAACATTAAATATTACCAAAAATAGCATTAAAAATATGTACACACTGGTAGATATTAACACTTTCTACAAAACTCTTTTGCGCACAAGTGACCAAATTTTCGTAATCAATTTTCAATGCCATGCAGAAATGCAAAGTAAACACCCTAAAATATTTTAATACTTTGCAGTTCTTCTCGGTGCTGAGGTTGTCAATGAAGCCCCACATCCATAAGGGATAAGAGTATCAAAACTTCCTCACGCTTCAGCTGCTTCTGTTTTTTTTTTTTCTTAGCTCATCATTTTGTGGCAGACACAAATTTTGCATATTTATTGTAATTTGATCGGTTTAGTTTAATTTTAAAAAATCTTTTCGGATTTATTTTTATGAGGAACAGTAAATAGTACTTAATTGGCATTTTGTCTTTTGTTGCACTCTACGGAGCTTGGACTTATGTACTTACTATGTAATGGAATTATGTCCAAGTATATGCCTCTCTCTTTGGTTAGAGATTAAAAGTCAAGTTTTTTATTTCGGGATGGTATTATTCAATGCAGTTGCATTCGTCTTTTGTCATAAGCTAGGAGTTGTATATATAAGCATATAAGTATGTCCGCCACTGCGCACGCATAGTAATTATATGTACATGGGGCTATACCATACTATATACATATAATATAAAAGATAACCCTTGTGTAGTTGACCGACCGCTCTGCGTAGCATCATCACAATAGTAGTCAGCTTGAATTTAAATACCCATATTCTTTGATTACGGCGGTCACTTTACAAATCCCCCCCAGTTGTAGTTGTAGTTGTTGCTGTGTAGCTGCAACTTGTGCAACAACTGAGGCAACTAAAGTGCAACTATTTTGCACACAATTCCGGTACAAGAAATCCGCAGACAATGTGTGGCAGATTTATCACAAGTAACAAACCGTAAGCCTTATAAGGTGCTAGAACCCGAAGAAGAAGAAGAAGAAGCTGCAGCGTACGCTACGCGTGGACACGTTAAATTGCATACGAATGAGCTTGGAGCTTGGCCCCTAAAACGAAACATGGAACATGGTGGACCAACCCAAGACAAACCAAGCTAGCACAAGCAACCAACAAACCGAGTGGCTCGCTGGCTGGCTTTAAAGGAATGCTGTTGATTTGTGTGCCGATAAGTCGTCGATGGGTGAAAAATCGAAAATGGCTAAAATAGGAGTCGACTCTACGTTTGTGCCTGTGCCTGTGCCAGCCTGCCTGCCTAAGTTGCAAGCAATGATTCGGTTTTCTTTGAAAGGATTGTGGAACATAGCATTGGACTGGGACTGGGCTATTTCACTGTGTCATGGCGTTTCTATATGAATTGCACTACGCATGGCTTGCTTGCTTGCTGCCTTAAGATGACTACTCCTAATCTATTCAATGGAGCGGAAGTTGCGAGAGCAAAAAGCCATCGTCGTCCAGCTAAACGTTAAACATATGGACAAATCGAATATCTTTAGGCCTTATGTCACACATTAAGAACAGATATCAAGTTGCAGGTAAAACTAACATTTATCATTCGCCAAACAAATTATAATGAAAAAGTAATGATATAATTTAGGAGGAACTGCTTTGAGAGAGCTGAATATTGGATTTTAGTAATGCCATATTTTAGCACCAGCTGAATGGTTTTGTATTTCTGAGGCCTAATAATAATTTTTCAAATCAGTTACATCCATTATTATTTATTCATATTATGTACTTACGTTTATTGACTAAAGTCTTCCATCTTTCTTACAGCGCTCGTAAGCAGAACTCTTCATCTTTTGAGGCTATCAACGAATCGATCTAATTTTTGGAGTCTTTATGTGATATGAAGCGACGCTCGGGCAGACCAAGTGCCATTGAGCGGAACAAGTGATATGCGAAAGAAGCACTGCCTGGTGAACACAGCGGTACGGACAGGATTTCCCAATGAGGAGTTTCTTAATAAATTTTTACCATCGGCGCAATATGTGAAGGAGCTTAATCATGCAAGAGAATAATTTTGTGGTGTTTACACAAGGATTCATCATCATCGTGTGGCCATGACAACCCGCTCTCGGGTTACGGCCGACCTCAGCAGCTCTCGGCAGACGCCTCTGCTTTGCGCGCGTCTTCTCCAATTAGAAATACCAAGGGAGGATAGGTTCTCCTCCACTTGATCTTTCCATCGGAGTCGTGGTTGTCCCCTTCGTCTTCCTTCGTCGGCTTTCGCTTCGAGTACATTTTTCGCTGGAGCATCGTTATCCATACGTACGACATGGCCGAGCCAGCGCAGACGTTGTATTGTGATGCGCTGGACAACATCTATGTCGTCGTAGAGCTCGTACAGCTCGTAGTTCATCCGTATGCGATAGTCGTCCTCAAAACGTACAGGACCGAAGATTTTACGTAGGATTTTCCACTTAAACACCCCAAGAGCAGATGCTTCTGTCCGTGACACAACCCATGCTTCTGCGCCGTATAAGAGCACTGGCAAGATGAGCATCTCATCAATTGGGTTGGAATTAATATCTAGTAATGGCAACGCTTGGCTAGATCAACTCATTATATACTTGGTATACGATACCAAGAAGATAAAAGGAAAGACTGTGATGATGCGGGTACACAAATACTGGTTAGTGATGCGGTTTCTAGACCAAAATAACAATACCATTTCATCAGATGTCTTAAATCTTATTTTCAGATCCGATTTTGAAGTTTCGACAATTTTTTGAGTCCATTCGATACTCTTAAGCAGAAGTACAAATTGCATTAGTTTTCGTGCAATCTCAAGATGGAAAGGAAGCGCATATCGGAAAAGGAGTAGATCGTGCTCTTGCAGGTGTCTTTAGTTAAATATGCGCCTGTAAGGTTGAATTGACAACAGTAACACAAAAAGACTGATATTAAAGCACAGCCAGGTGGCTACCATTATTGTACCTTCTTTGTGTTCTTACGTTGGATCCATTTTGCTCCAGCATTTTGCTCCTACAATATCAATGTTCAATGTTCCGCTGCAGTTTATAAAGAACCCATTTTCCTTGACATTGAATCATTCCCAAAGATTTTAATCGATAAATTGCTTGCTCAGTCATTTCTAATGTAAATAGAAGTTTTTTCTGTTCTGAAGGTCTTTGGGCCGTCCACTGCGTCAAATTGTTCGTTTATAAACAATCGTACACGATAGCTTTGGTCTTTTAGAGCAGTCTCATCATATGTTTATACAAGTAATTGATATTCCTCAGCTGATTTTTCCTTCAAACTAAAGATGTTAAACCAAAGTTCCCGATAATTACGCTTATTCGGAAAAAATCTTGACACAAAAATAATGTGATGATGATGTGGCCCTATGTTCCACCTTGGAACTCTAGGAAACATATATATAGAGGCGCTAATACTGGTTAGTAATGTGGTTACTAGATCAAAATAACAATATTATTTTCACATATGTCTTTAATCTTATTTTCAGATTCGATTTGGAAGTTTTGACTGCAATTCTCTACCAAAAGGCCCAGTGGACAAAATTTCTTCAACGATGAAGTTTAAATATTGCAATGAACTATGCTTGGTAGAATCTTGTTCTTGTGAGAAATATATATCCGCAAAACTGATTAACTCATACTTCAGAGCAGTTGTAAAGTTGGATATTTCTCCCTCAAATTGCACACATTTTTTTCAAATTCTTTCTCTTCCGTGTTTTTGAAGGATTCAGGTTTGAGAAATCCCAAAAGTGAGTTTATCTCATCAAAACCTTTGGCCCTTTCTTGTTATTCACTGCACATTCTGTCCAGAATTTTAAAGTACCCAATGCGATGTTTCGTTGCCATACCCAGAGAACTGTCCTCTGCTTTCTCGCCTGGCATTTTTTTCGTTCGTCGTTGTCGGAATGATCGGAAAATCCGGATTCTTCCATCCCATCTTCTCCCATTGAGATTTAGCTTTCGAAACGAAAGAAACATACTTGCTCTCCTCACGCAAGTTTTGCAAGTTCTTCATTACATTTTCGAGACAACTTTGGATAAGTAGTTGAAAATTCGCTTTTATGTTGTGCCACTGAATGAAAATTTAACCCAGTGGGCAAGCACCACCTGTTAAATCCGCCACTGTCTACCAAATCAGCATTTTTGGATAATTTTTCGAGTCTACACTCTCACGCGAAAGCTTACACAATTTTAGGATCCAAAAAACCCCCGTGGATCCGTTGCTAGTTAGAATACATTTCCATTCAATATCAAAATTGAAATTAGGCGGCGAATAAAGAGTGTCAAAGCCGGACGTCAAAGGTGTGGATCGTGATCAAGGCCAATGGAGGGTGGAGAAGGCGCCTGGAACTCCGCATTATCATCAGTAATAGAAAAAGACTAGCCTGAACTGGAAACACTTAGCCAGAGCAACTTTATGTGTACACACAAATCTCTGGTTTACCGATAAAAGCTTCTCCAAAAAGGTAACGATAATTATTAACAAAATTTTGATATTAAAAAATGTGCCTACAAAAGTAATTATAAATTCTCTTTCTCTTTCAGATTCAATTGAGCTTGAGCGCAAATAACTACATTTGCAGGAGCGATAAATTGTGGTGTGATCTTTTGCTGAAAGTATAAACATAAACAAGATAACCTACAATTTAATAATAGATAGCAGATTGTAATCAAGCCGGGCACAGGAACAAGACAGCTTGCCGCTAGCAATAGTAGTCATCGTGGTCATCGTCGCCGTCGTCGTAGTCGTCGTCGTCGTCGTAGTCAGGTGCAACTATTAATGATTTGCAATTTTTTGTACGGAATCTAACCAGACAGGATGTTAGTTACACCTGAACTTGCACTTACCCTTTATTGTATGTTGATTTAACATTCCTACAACAAACGATGAAATCGATTTATGGTTATATACATATGTTAGTACATATGTATAAGCATGTGGATGATATGTGCACGCTGTGCGGTGGTCCAAAGCACTGTCTCTAGTTTTAAATCATCAGGGGATTGGTTTTTAATTGCCAACACAAGAAAGAGCTGCAATGCACCAAAGCCAAAGACTATGCATTTCAATTGAGAATAAAATTGCAAACCGACACAACACAGTAACCAATCAGAGTGGCAAGATCAATTATATACTCTGCTTACAGAATCACAATGACGACGACGGAGACTACAACAAAGATGCAGAGCAGGACGGAGTTGGAGACGGCGGCGACGACGAAGACGACGACTAGTTCGTTCAATACACGCTGAACACTGGCCATTAACATTGCTTAATTGAATCAGATTTCAAGCGTGGATAATAAATTCCGCCACTTTAATTTCCCTAGACCACAGGTAATTGGAATCAATTAAAATTTCATTGTGTATAAGAACCAAAAATTCAATTAAAGCGACATAATCCAACAGCCGCGCAGCGACATTTCGTTGGAAAACTGTCATTTACTCTAAAGTACAAGTAATCTTCTGCCTCTCTTTTTTTTCTTTGTTTCTAGACTGACCATGCTCTATTTCTCCACGTCCTGCGCCGCTGGAACCCTATACAGCACTAACGTTTCCAAGTTGCCAACAACAGAAATTTGGACATGATGTTTAACTGTTTGATCTAATGGCTTAACTAGTGTGACCGTAAACACTAAAATCCAAGTGCTTTCTGTGAGCTTACGGATGAAAGCAGATGCGGGCATAGCTCAATCGTTAGTTGATGATCATCAGTTTTGTAAACAACTTCTTCTTATGGTCGGTCGGTCGGTCCGTCGGTCTGCCAAGCTTCCTTTTCCCAGCGTATAATAAAACACCTGCGATTATGTAGGTTCCTTCTTCAGTGCAAGAAGCAGCGGGCTACTTGTAGATAGACTAACGTCACTGCAGTTTAGATACGTTTGAAACGAACAACTATTTTGGATATCAGACAGCATTTAGGGCCAAGCTCTGGTCTTCTTAATGCATCCATCCATCCATTGCACTGCGGCTAACCGGTTACGCCTACCCAGCTAAGCTGGGGTTTAGTAACACTTAAAGTTTGTTTTAATGGTTTACACTTTGTCTGACAAGTTGTTTAAGAACGGAAGGAAGCATAAAACATTTGATTGATGCTTCCAAATTAGTTTATATATAAAATATGTGAGCAGAGTACTTTGTCTCTCTCGAATCTTCCACTTTGGGACGCTGTGTAGCTAAAATAATGGACATACTTAAATGTAATCAAATTGGATACCCTGTATCTGTAAGGTGCAAGGAGTATTTTACATTTGTGCCTGGAATGTACGTAACATACATCCTCAAAAGTTATTTAACTACTGGGAACATCCAGATAGACAGTTCCACCGGTTCAAAATAACGGGTAAGTTTCCTTATTATGTAAAGTTAAACAAGTTCGAAATAAGGGTTATATTATACCGATCGGAATTTTTTTGTGTACTCAATCCTGGCTCACTTCGAAGTGTATAAACATATATAAATCATAAGTCGTAAATAAACTGTCAACCAATATTTCCAACTTGTAAGGAGTCCAGATCCCAAAAACCTTCGCGTTGAACCGCCTTTGACCCAATCGGTCTACCAAATTTGATCAAAACCGGTTTACTATGCCATACTATGCCTTTATCGGAAACCAACATTTTTTTTTTAGTTTTTTTTAGCTTAGAGTTTTCTGGACCTTGGATTCGGTTTTGCCGACCCTAAAAACCATTGGTAAACATAATTTAACCTTCAAATCCAAAGGATTCATATTTTTTATGATAAAAAATGTTCTGTTTTACCAAATTAATATTTTTTTTATTTATTTTCAGGAACACCACTGGACAGCTGCGGAATGTCAGCTTTAATGAAATGGATGTCTGCCTATAAATATAGGGTGACCAAGATAAGAACAATCGTAAAACGATCTTGAGTCATCATCATCAATTCCTAGATCTCCCACTCTTGAGTGCACCTTATATAAAGTGTTCGACAAAGTCGGTTCTCCTGGTCTTAAGGCTTTGCTGAATGTGTCTTTTAAGCAACTCGCACTGATGGATGGGTTTATGAAAGGAAAAGATTTTCAAGCATCGTCGGAGTAGTATCTACCAGCAGATAGTCAACAACTTCTTGCGATTGATTGAAAGTGGTATCTTAAAAAGTAAAAATATTGTTTAAATGTGTTTTACCAAATTAATATTTTATTTTTATTTTAGGGAAAACCACTGGACACGTACGTTTGCAGAATTTCGACTTTGATGAAAAGGATGGCTGCAGATAAGCACAGGGAGACCAAGATAAGAACAATCGTTAAACGATCTTGAGTCATGATCATCATCAAATCCCAAATCTCCCACTGGAGCAGAGACCCTCAACGATCTTGAATACATGTTATAAAAAGTGCTCGACAAAGTCGGTGTGTTCTTCTGATCTTAGGTCGTTGTTAAATGATTTTGGTGAAAGTGTCTTCAAGGCAACTGGATGGATTAAAATTGATGTGCTAAAAATAGGAAAGAATTTTCAACTATCGACGGAGGAGTCTTTGATGGTAGATAGTCAACAACTTCTGTCAGTTTATTAGGAGTGGTATCTCAAAAAGTAAAAAGATTGTTTAAATTTTAGACTTCGTGGGTCTTCATATCCAATTTGTTGACTGTAGCTGGTTCACAAAAATTTTTCTTTAATGAAAATTTTTTTTTTTAACTGAAGCTATCGAAGTTCTTAACCGAGTTGTATAAAAATATAACCATCAATCCGTATTATAAAGGGTCGGTCCTAAGTTTTAATCTTGTTGCCTAAAAGCTGCAATGACCAGTATCAAAAAACTGCATTCTTATATCCTCTTACTCCTTGTAGAGCATAGGGCCACAAAAAAACTAGGTAGGTGAAGAAAAAGAAGAAGCAGCTAGCCTACTAGAGGGCTTGATTTCAATAACATATTCCATAAGTCTACAGACAATCTGATAAAAAATTTACCTTTAATGTTATCAAACGTATCCTAGTTTTGTAAATTTATTTTTAGCTTATCAGCGTCACTCTGAAGTTTCGTAAGCAAAGAACAATACTTCACCTTGAAGCGTCCTCTACAAAATCATATGCTATTCGTTTATTATGATATTATGACAAAAGCAAAAATTGTAATTGCATTTTGATCCAATATTTGCTTCATTACAAAAGGGGCAAAAATGATGTTATACACAGATTAAATAAACGTATTGGACATACAGCTTCTGCTGTTTGGGGCTACTACTGATGCTGATATGGGCTTCCTTCGAACTAAACTAGTTAAGCCAACTTGCTGCGTGTCACATGTGGGGGGCTCGTTCGCAGTTCCTACTGCCGTTTAACAATTTTAATTGCCTTTGCGTGTTTAGTAAACTTAATAGTACATGTGCTGGTAAATGTAAGGCCTTTTTTTTTTGTTTTTACTAGAAGAAGGCGAAGCTGCAAAAAACTGTCGAGGAGTAGACAGTTCCAGCACAGGAACTAAAACATATCTACCCATAAAATAATTGAGTTTAATGGTACAAAATAGTTGTGAAAACAGATGAACCCAACAAAATGCAAAATCAATATAAAAAGTTTGTAATGGAGTTCTAATTGTAGGTTATATATGTGCAAAGATTGGAAGATGATTTAAGAACAGAGTTTTTACTGATTTTGTTTTTGTTCCATACGCAGGAGTCAACTAGGAAAACGACCCGGCTGATCAGATGTTTATCCCATTCGCCTGGGTAAAAGCAAGCCGTGGCGTAAAGAAATTGTTTACTCATAAGATGATATTAATCATCGCCTTTAGTACCGATTGAGCCACGTCCTTCTGAATGAACATCACCAAATTTAATTTTGATATTCTATGTAACCCTATGCTCTAGTAGGAGAACTTTTGTTAAATGAAACAACGTGGGAGATTTCTGATTTATTCTGGCGTTTGATGAAATGGATGTCTGCCAATAAGCACAGCGACACCAAGATAGGAACAATCGTTACACTATCTTGAGTCATCATCAATTGCTAAATCTCCCAGTGGAGCATTGGCCCATAACGATCTTGAGAAGCTACCTTCAAACCATTATACATCGCTAGAGATCCACGTCGTTGATTTATAAGCATTTTAAAGCAAAACGAAAGTTCCACTAGTTGCATTTTAAAATAATAATCTTAACGCGTGTTCCGATTAATGGTCCTATAAAAACCACATGCAATTTTTGAAAATATTGGCAGCATGTGTTAACATTTCCTTTAATCATGTCCTCATGAATGCATGACTCATCTATCTAACTCTTGGATGGTTGTAACGTATTTATACAGATTAACATTTCATTACGAACGTCCATCGTAAACACAAAATTCCCAATAAATCTCAAAATCAGCGATAAAAACCCTGTACCCATTTCAAAGGCTCAAATTCTAAACAAACTTTTATAAATTCTGCTCTTTATGACGTCATGGTAACAAGTAGGTAGGGCGTTCCTCCAACCAACTCTACATCACGAATGCTTTCTTAACTCGTTGATTGGAAGCATACAAAACAATAGTTTTAAAATCTAGATTTTGGATACATTATTTTATTCAATATCTTTCTGGAGATTAACTTTCAGCTTGCATACATTTGGGCCTACTTTTGATTCGACTGCTTAACTTTAAATAACAACTAAAAATATGCTACAGTTTTTCCTGTAACACCCAAATGTATGCAGCTCCAACTGGAAAAGTTGATCTAGTGGGGAACCAGACAACTCTTAGAAGCCTTTTTAAACACCTTATTAAATAAAAGATTTAAATTCTGCTGAAATATAGTTTACATATTTTTGAATGTTAGTCGAAGGCCTCAGTAGCTAGAGCTCGAAAAATTAGCATTAAGTTTAGTATTAAGTTCTAGATTTAATTTTGTTAAAATTAAAAAATTAAATAATTTTTGAATGAATTGAGATAACGGCGGAATCACAGCGTCCGATTTCGCACTGTTTCCTCACTGCAAAAATCAGCTTCGTTCCCAACAAATCTTTTTGCACAAAATAACAACGTTTTTGGACAATAATTTTTTGTATCGAACCTAGTTCAAAACATAAACAAACACAATAGATTCTCCAATACTAAAACTTTTAATTTATTTGTTTACCCTTTCCCAAAAATCTTTTCGACTTGAATGCCGCCTTTTTGTGGTTTCCTCCTGCCCAGTTAGGGGTTGTTGCTTGACTTTGGGGGCGTTGTAGTAATTTGAATTAATATTCAAAGTTAGAGTCAATGATTATAAATATATTGGTTGTAAATACATATATACAGTTGTAGCTATGTGTGTGTATTTGCGTTTAATAACAATCAATACAAACAAACAAAATTATAAACAAGTTGACAAGTTGAAATTGTGACATGGAGACTATGAAATACACTGTACTTCTTAAAATTAGAACCTCAAGGTTTTCTATGTAGTTTCTTATCGATTTGTAATGTGACATTACCGTCTTTCGGGTTACAGGTCGAAGAGTTCTTTATAAACTTCGATAGACATCCTCTGCAAGAAATATTATACATATGTACGATGTTTCATAATTTTGAACCTACAATATTGTGAAATGTATTTCACTTTTTATCATCTTTAAATTGTTGGTCGCCTTTAATAATAAATATCTGGATGTTATTTCAGAAATATGGTATTACAATAATTATTACAACTAATACTAACAAATTTATATTTTAATGAGATAGTATTACCTAAACAATACTTCTCAGAATTTTCGACTTGTCAAACTTGTCACAAAGTCGATGACGTTCACAACTTTAAGTACATACTTTGGTGATAACTCACTCCAGGCAAATTTGATGGCATTTTCCAATGATTCGACATATTCAAATTGTCGTCCTTCTTCATAAACCTTTCTCGAGAGCCATCCCCATACATTCTCAATAATATTGAGATCAGGAGAGTAAGGCGGCCACTCCATTAAAGGAACATTTTGATCGCCAATCCATTTCTTTACTACTCGAGCTGTATGTATTGGAGCATTATCTTGACGAAAAGTCCAGGATAATGGCCCAAAAATGTTTGTTAATTTGACAAATGCCTTTTCGATAAGTTTCTTGCCGCAAGTGGCATTCATTTTGGAAAAAACCAACTCGATATCGACTGGTCCAAAGTAAGAGATGGCAACCCATACCATTATGCCACCCTCACGACTAGGATGACGGGTCAAATAGTGTTATTCCCTTCTTATATCATGGAAATAATAATTAAAGCCACCTGGTTCATTCAAATTAAAGCGTTTTCGTCCGAAAGAAAACGATACTGTACCATTCGGTCTTCCATGTCATATAATTTCAGGCAATATCAGAAAGAGCTTTCTTACGAACGTTTGTTAGCGGTGCTTTTTTTTAATTTTAATCCTGCTTGCCGCATCTAATCACTCGGTGTACGGTAGATATACTGGCTTGAACTTCCAATTTACACCGCAGAACACATTGAGTTTAACGCCTCTCGGAGTATTTTTCGCAAGGCGTGACTGCTAGCCTAATGGGAGTTTTCATATCATTTCCATAATTTGATGGATTTTTTAGGAAATGACATACAACTGACTGAATTCGTGCGATTTTTTTTGTCTATTATCTATTTGTCTGGTTGTCAAGTTGCTGTCTCGATTCGCCAATATTTTGCCTCTATTCTCAGCTGTTAAAATTTTTCGGCGACCCATTTTATATTTAAAAACACACATTTGCTCATGTGGTTTTCATCCAGCAACTAAAATTATAGCCTCTGAGTCTATTTCCAGGACCGCCTAAAAATCTCTATTTTTCGCATTGCGCAAAGTAAAATTGAAGTAAACCATAACTGGTAAATTTCTTGTGCTCTTTCTGATGTCCAAATATTGTCTAATGGATTACTCTACAAAATTCAACAACAATTACGGTAAGAGCTATCGACATAAAGGAGAGTCAAAAAAGAAGAAAATAATACCGCAGAGTCTATTTCATTGATCGGGAGTGTATGTAGATTTAAAGACACATTTTAGATTTTTCTGACAAAATACATACCACTGCTTTTTTTTAGGTTCCATCATCTGAAATGACCATAGAAATCAAGAAGTTTAGGAAACACATAAGAGTTGCCAGAGGATACGGTCTTAGCAGTCGAATATCCGCAGTCACATATACTCCCAGTAAGGGTAAGTTATTTTATTTATTGCTGATGTTTTATACTAATTTGATCGTTTCGTTTTTATAGATAACGCTTCAACAGCTCCGCCAAGAACTATGACCTATAATTTATATGAAAAAGTGTACGTTAAAGTCGGGCGCTGACGACTGTGGAATACCCTGTACCAGCTAATTGTAATTACATCCGATATATTTAAGAACTCGTAAGACATTTTTTTTATATTTTATTTATCATCTGATCTGTTTTGACAATTTATAAAGTTAGTAAATAATGATATATAAATAAACAGTAAGTTAAATTTGGTAGATAAAAAAAATTTTGACTGTGTTGCATTCTAGCATCAAGAGCATCGCTAGGCTATAAATTTTTTTTATACATAAGTATTTATTCTTTTATATACAAATTTATTTTTTTGTATTCCTATCTTAAAGATGTGGGTACGTTATTAAATAACAGACTATAATACTAGGTCCATAGACTGTGAAGCTAATCCTCGACTTCTTTGGTGTTTCCGGATTAGCTAGTGTCATGTGAAATTTTTGGTTTATTTATCGTAGAAAGTCAAATTTGGTAGGTGAAAAAATGATGTTGCATTCGAGCAAGTTATCGGTAGGCTTTAATTATTATATATATCAATATTATTTTTTTGTATTCCTTTCCCAAATGTGTGTTCGTTATCAAATTCCATATTAAAGAACATCAAGGATCATAAAAGAGAAATGAGATAACTAGGTTCAAAAACTGTGATGGTGATCCCGACTTCTTTGGTGTTTCCGGATTAGCTAGTATCATGCGAAATTTTTGGCTTATTTTTTGTAGGTTTTTTGTTTCTGTAATGACAACAAAAAAAAACTGCAATTAGAATTAGAAGGATAAAAAATATATTATTTACAAGTACAATTAAAAGAAAAAAATAAATATTATTTCCAAGAACAATTAAAATGAAAATAAATTATACTATTTCCAAATACAATTAAAGTTTTTTAATCAAAAAATAAGTTACCTGCTTCATTTTTGAAGTTGTTGCCAAATCATGCGTGCAACTTCTACAGAAAATAGAGTTGGTTGTTCATACCAGCTGCAGGAATATTTTTAAGGCTTTCCGCCACCAAAAACGACAACTTGTGCGCATATTGGCACACTGCAGGAACACGCACTGTACCAGACCAATTATAGTACAAATGACAAAATTTGTAAGACAACTTCTGAAATTGGTCAGCTGTTAAGCCCATGTTACTATACACCACATTATAACAAGTGGGCGAAACAGTTCCTTGGGTTACACTCTGTGGCACCAAAAAGAAGTCCGTTTTATCGGCCAACGTGATCACGCTGTCCACAACCGTGCCTGGAGGTGGGTTTCCATCCTTCAACATTAGGCGCGTGTTCACT
Organism: Chymomyza amoena; assembly: GCA_037043745.1. Classification (NCBI taxonomy): domain Eukaryota; kingdom Metazoa; phylum Arthropoda; class Insecta; order Diptera; family Drosophilidae; genus Chymomyza; species Chymomyza amoena. Next base: position 30,051 of record JBAMAX010002813.1, on the reverse strand, counting down.
CTCTTTGTCACCACAATGAATGCCATTTGGTACATTTCTTCATTTCCTGCAGCCTTATAAAATCCATTCAGGGTGCTCTGCATAGTTTTGAGCTCAACGTTTTCCAAATGGTTTTCCCCCAAGCCATCTCGATAAAATATAATTTTTTTTGGCAGCGTGCCGTTGTGGCTTTTATATGCATCCAGAGCACCCTGAATGCTAGCGCCCATTTTATTTGCCAAGCTGCGCTCTTTCGACATTTCATGTACAATCGAATAGTACTTTGATGTTGAGTCGGCAATATCTATCGCTGCCACAAAGGCGCCATACGAAGTGCTGCTATTCCTACGCGAGCTATAGACGTCATAACCAATGACCATTAATCCTTGCAACGGTATGAATATCTTCCAAGGCACGCCCCCTAGCTTTGCGTTGAGTTGTATAACAACTTTAGTGGCAATAGCTGGGGAGCAACTTCGGCCGCCTTTACGTGGTGCTAGAGTCTTGGAAGTTACTATCTGTGTGGGCACAGGACGTTCCACGCAAGTCAGCTTCTTAATGGCCGCATATCTGTGTTTTAGGTTAGATTTTAGAAATAGCTGGTTAAGAAACATGGTGCACAGTACGTACTTTAATTCGTTGGGCTGCTTTAGCATAATCATTAACATTTGAGGATCTGCCAAGGCGGCTTTCTTAATAGCACGATCGATAGAGTATTCATCGTCGTCAACAACTTCAATGCTTTAAAGAAAACAAATTTGGTAACGTTTTGAAGTAATGGGTAAAGGAGACACTTACTATTCAGGTGGGGAAATTAACATCTTCATTTGCCGTGCTGCACTGATGCAAAGCTTAACGAAATCCATGGAACCCTTCCTATTCGCAATAGTATAAATAACAGACCAACGCTTTATGGCCACCGTGCTGTGCATGCCATGACGCATTTCCCTGGTCCAGTCGGCTTTGGTATCGCATTCATATTTGTGGTTATTACCAAGATATATGAATTCACTTTGCAAAACACGTGCGGGTATCTCCAGTAAGTTTTCATCGAAAGTCATTTTCCAGGATTCAAGCAATTCCATGCTCGATTTCGTGGAGCAAAGTCGCTTGCTAAAAGTTTTCAAACTTTGTATACGTCGCTTTGGAGCCATACGGGTATGCTCGCCCATTTGCTTCATGAGCCTTATTTGGGTGAAAAAAAGGAATATATTAATGAAATGTATGCAATAAGATTGGAGAAAAAAAACCTACTGAGTGTTCGCTATCATGGCATCGGTTAAGCCTGTGGGACGAGCCAGTTCTGGTATCAAATAAACAAGTTGATCCTCATTCAATTTAGTTTTGATTTTAGATTGTAGTAGCGGCTGGTTGCGTTCGCGAATTGTTATATTGTAGCGCTGGAGTAATATTTAAATATTAGTATTTAAAATCTTAGATATAATAATATAAAGCTTACATTTTTGTAATATGTAATATATGAAATATCTCCATTCGCTGAACTAAAGGTGCTAGCTGGTGTTAGTGTAAAATCTACAGCGTGAATGGTATATGTCCTGTTGTTGTAGTCGGTCAAAACCAATTTTCCTAAAAGTACCAGAAAATAAGAAACATTATAAGCACAAACCATATAACCCTATAACCCACCTATGATCTGAGTTACAAAATATTCCTGGCTTTTCTTATCACGCATGCATTGTCGGAGCATATCAAGCACGGTCTCAGTTCTCAACACTTTATGAGTTATTTCCGCACAAAGCAATATTTCGCGTTCATGTTGACGTATGGACGTTATATATCCAGGCCATAGTTCCAAGCGATAATTTTCTAGAGTTATCTACAAAGAGGCCGACAAATGTAAAATATTCATATTATTTATGTAAACAGCAGCTACCTTGGACTGTGGATCGTAATAGTTGCGTGAGATCTGCTCGAGCTTCAAACCCTCCATAGCTCTACGCAGTATAAGATTGAGCACCTGCATTTGATGCGGGCTGTGAGCTTCCACAGTGACCCTAAGTCTAAGCATTATGAATACATTTACGTTATTGGCCGTTTCAGTAACGAAAACATCAGTATCCAAAAGATTTGAACAAAACAAAATGGATCCATCAAATATAAAGCCGCCATTAATTTCGGCACGATGTTCATCGAAATAGTTACGGCGTAGGCGAGTGTCATCAATATCTGGATCAAAGTCCACGTGGTATTGGTAAATCGTCCACTTGGGACGATCCGTAACTTTAAAATAATTGCATTTTAATGTTAACGGTTTACCTTCCCTTCCTCGTTTATTAGACAACTGCTTTATATCTATAAAAAATACAGACAATATGCAATGCAATCCGTTGAAAAAGAATCAGCAAACCTACCACTATTTACGAGAGGCTCTTCAAAATCTGTAGCTAATTCAGAGCTTAATGTGGCTACCTGTCGGTCTTTCGATGTAACACCGCCTGCAGTCTGTTGTGCAATTTCTAGTTCATTGGTAGCTCTTGTAGATGGCCGCTCCTAATAAGCAAAAAATCATGATAATTTTCGATTCATAATGGTGTCGGCCAGCTACACCCTTACCAGTTGAGTTTCACGCTGAACATTCGCTTCTTCAGAAATCGCTGTGGGGCTTAATTGCGTCTTCTGATCTTTTAGCGCATCGACGTCTGCAGCTTCAATGGCGGCTTTAGGTGTGTCTTCAATAGATGATTGACCCTAAGCAAAATAGTTCGTTAAAGATGATTAGAATATTTAATGCGTAATGGTGTCCGACAACTTTATATGTTCTATCAACTCTTACCAGCTGAGATTCACGGCGATCATTGCCTGCCATAGGTCCATTAAATTTCGAAATCGTTATAGCTGAGAATTGTTGTGGCGCCAGTGTATTGTCGTCTGCAGCGTCAATGGCGGCTTTAGATGTTTCTATATTAAATGATTGCTGCCAACCAAAAGAGTTCGAAAAAGATGATTAGAATATTTAATTCGTATTGGTGTCGATATTATATGTTATATCCACTCTTACCAACTGAGATTCACGGTGAGCATTTCCTCCTGCCGGTTTGCCACGTCCATGGCCACCAATGAGTCCTTTTGCTTTTTGTTTTACCTTGGATTCTGCAACTGCAAATGAACGTCAATAATGTTACATAGCCTTTAAAGATAAACTTTCGGAGAAATGCTCAACTGTTACCTTTACTGGTCTGAACCTCTTCCAGCGCATCGACGTCCGCAGCCTCAATGGCTCGGTGAGCATCTCCTGGCGCTATTTTTCCACGATCAACGACTGCAGCCTCAATTGCGGCTTTAGATGTTTCTATATAAAATGATTGCTGTCAAGCAAAAGAGTTCGAAAAAGATGATTAGAATATTTAATTCGTAATGGTGTCGATATTATATGTTATATCCACTCTTACCAGGTGTAATTCACGGTGAGCATTTCCTCCTGCCGGTTTGCCCCTTCCCTTACCACCAATGAGTCCTTTTGCTTTTTGTTTTACCTTGGATTCTGCAACTGCAAATGAACGTCAATAATGTTACATAGCCTTTAAAAAGAAACTTTCGGAGAAATGCTCAACTGTTACCTTTACTGGTCTGAACCTCTTCCAGCGCATCGACGTCCGCAGCCTCAATGGCTCGGTGAGCATCTCCTGGCGCTATTTTTCCACGACCAACGACTGCAGCCTCAATGGCGGCTTTAGATGTTTCTATAGCAAATGATTGCTGCCAAGCAAAAGAGTTCGATAAAGATGATTAGAATATTTAATTCGTAATGGTGTCAATATTATTTGTTATATCCACTCTTACCAGGTGAGATTCGCGGTTAGCATTTCCTCCTGCCGGTTTGCCACGTCCATGGCCACCAATGAGTCCTTTTGCTTTTTGTTTAACCTTGGATTCTGCAACTGCAAATGAACGTCAATAATGTTACATAGCCTTTAAAGAGAAACTTTCGGAGAAATGCTCAACTGTTACCTTTACTGGTCTGAACCTCTTCCAGCGCTTCGACGTCCGCAGCCTCAATGGCCCGGTGAGCATCTCCTGGCGCTATTTTTCCACGATCAACGACTGCAGCCTCAATGGCGGCTTTAGATGTTTCTTTATCAAATGATTGCTGCCAACCAAAAGAGTTCAAAAAAGATGATTAGAATATTTAATTCGTAATGGTGTCCGACATTATGTTATATCCACTCTTACCAGCTGTGATTCCCGGTGAGCATTTCCTCCTGCCGGTTTGCCACGTCCATGGCCACCAATGATTGGTTTACGTTTTGGTATTTGTCCTGCCGAAGCCAAGGCAACTGCAAATTGTTGTGGCGCCTTCTGATCTTCCAACTCATCGACGTCCGCAGCCTCAATGGCGGCCTTAGTTGTGACAGGTGATTGCCCCTAAGGAAAAGAGTTCGTTAAATAGGATTAGAGTATTTAATTTGTAATGGTGTCCGACATTATGTTATATCCACTCTTACCAGCTGTGATTTACGGCTAGCATTTCGTCCTGGCGGTATTTTTCCATGATCAACGCCTGCAGCCTCATTGGCTGCTTTGGGTATGAATGCAACTGATGATTGACCCTAAGCAAAAGAGTTCGTTAAATAGGATTAGAATACTTAATTCGTAATGGTCTCCGACAGCTTTATATGTTATACTCACTCTTACCAGCTCACGGTGATCATTTCCTTCTACCGGTTTGCCACGGCCTTTGCCACCAGTGAGTCCTTTAGCTTTAGACTGAGGTTCTCCGGAAAGTCGATTAAAAGCCTCGCATAAAGTTGGTACATTTTCCTGATCTTCTAATGCGGTATTAATAGGTTTTAGACAAGAACTCGGCTCTTGTAGGAGCATGGGTGCCTCGACGGCTGCAGCAGCTGCTGCCATTGCAGACGTTTGTCCCTAAATAAAATTAATCATTATTATCATCATAACCACATTTGTTATTTATTTATATTTTATATTCTGTATACTTTTAGTATATACCATTGTTTTAAAGCTTATTTAGTGCACGAAGCTATTGAAACCCACGAACAAACCACCCTCATTGCCAGGCAGACAAAACTATTTTAGATTTATCGATATTGTGTTTTTCGATAAATGGTTTTTTGTCTCTGCATTGTTTGACTGTTATAGCTCAAAGCCAGATTTTGTTTTGAAAGTAGCATCTTATTTTAATACCCTGTTCAGTATGGTACAAAAGGTATATTAAGTTTGTGCAAGCCGAAAATGTGTGTAACATATAGAAGGAGTCGTCGGAGACATCCCAATTTTGCCTAAAATATTATCAGGGTGACTAGAGAAGTCGATATAGCCATGTACGTGTGTCCGTTTGAACATCTAGATCTCTGATATGGTAAGAGCTAGAGTAACCAAACTTTCATATTAGATCCCATATTATTGGAGACAAGTTAATGTTTTTGATATCGGGGTTAAATTATATAGCTCCCACAGGGGTGTTTCAGACGACCTCGAAAAACAATTTTTAGTTGGACATTTCGTTTGTTTATGAAGATATCGCAACCAAATTTGGCAGTTGAAAGGTTTTTTTAGTTTTCAAGCTTTGTACCAAATTTGATCAAAATCGGCTGACAATGTCATATAGCACCCATAGGACCATCGGTTAAAATAACTTTTTTAATACAAAATTCGTTATATTTCGTTTTTTAACAAAGGTATCGTAACCAGATTTGGCATTTTGAGGAGTACATAAGCCAGTGGCGCACAGGAGTTTTTGAAATTGATTTTGTTACCAGAAATTCAGATAAGACTTTGCTACTTCGCTCAAGTGGCTTCAGTCTTTCGACTTCATCCTTTTGAGAACCATTTGGTACAAATATTTGCATTGCCTCGACATCACAAACAAAATTCTACAAAATCCAAAACTTTTGACTGACGTACGTCGCTTAAGAGATTCTTGGAAAGCAATTCTGACAGAAGCTCAACTTGTTGCAACAAATTTAAAGATAACACCTGAGCTCAGAGAAAGCCAGAAGCGCATTCGAAAGAAAAAACGATTTCATGCTGAAGAATCAGGCACTGAGCATGTATTTGAGAGCCTTGAGGAACGCTTTAAAGTTCAAGTATGAGAATGTCTTGCCACAAGTATGTATCGCATTGAGACTTTACTTGTTTTGCCACCATCTGTTGCTTCCGGAGAAAGAGCCTTCAGCAAGCTTGCTCTAATCAAAAATAAATTCAGATCCACCATGGGCGAGGACAGGTTAAATCACTTAACGATTATCAGCATTGAGCACGAAAAGGCGAGTTCTATCAGTTTTGAGAAGATTATTGAAGACTTTAGTGCCTGAAAGGCAAGGAAACGCCTGCATTTAATTATTGTAACATTTATCAGCAGGTATATTGTTTATTCAATCTTCTGAAATGTAAACTTTATGTCACGATAACTGTACATGGACATTAAAAATATTATTATAAACAATAATAAATTGATATGTTCGTTTTATTCCTATTTCATTTATAATCCATTTATATGCGAATTTGAAAGAAAAAGACGCATAATATTCTGGCCCGGGCCCCCTTTAGCCTCTGTGCGCCCCTGACCAAAGCACTGTACCAAATTTAATCAAAATCGGTTAGTAAAAAAAAATCAATTTTGGTTCAAAATTTATCTGATTTTGGTTGTTTACGAAGTAATCTATTTTGGCAATTAAATGTTACTGTCTTTGCTTAAGAACAAGCAATATACCGGATTTTATGGCAAGCTAATGGCACAGGGTATCCAAAAGTCGTCCGTACATTACTTTACCGTAAGCTATTTTCTTTTATTTTTATTTCTATTTCACTTAAGTGCATACAAGCTAGCATGAGGCGAGCAGAAAATATTTCGGCTTGTCGTTTAACATCGTTGGCTGCCACATCCATTAAGATAAGATTATCTACCAATTTTATCTGAAAAATTGTGTTGACCAAAGAGCTTAATGCACAAAAAATAGATTACCTTTTAAAAAATTTCATAAAACTTAAAATACTGGGAGATCGGAAATACTTCACGCAAACAATGCTAGCATGTTGCGAAGATTATATTTTAGCTTGACAGCTGCAATGTATAGATATTGTTTTAGGTTTCCCCTCATTGATTCCAAGATGGCTGACAAAGCATTTGATTATCTACAGATTTTAGTAAAGATAAATTGTGACACGAGATGGCGTCTGAAATTGTTTTCACCAAATTTTTTCGTCAATTAGCTTATTCGACAAAATAATAGGATAATAGTTTCAATTATAAGTAACCTTAAAATATAGAGATTGCAAATATTTCATACAAATAATGCTAGCACGACGTAAAGAATTTGACAGATGTAATATTTAGATAATTTTTAGATTTCCTCTCATTGATTCCAAGATGGCTGCCAATGCATTTGATTATCTACATATTTTACCACAGATAAAATGTGACAAACACAAGATGACGTCTGAAAATTTATTTTCACCAAATTGCTTATTGCACAAAAAAAATGTTTTTTTTTCACCAAATAGCTCAATGCATAGAAAATCAACAAACATCACAAAAGTTTAGAAAACTTAAAATGCAGGGAGACTATGAATATTTCATGCAAATAATTTTTATCTTGCTTACATTTAAATTTGCAGAGGTATTTGACAGGGAATTAAATTTTATTAAAGACAAAACGCGGCATACGTTTGTGCGCGCATGTGTGCCAGACAAGATGGCGCCTGAAAAATTTCGTGCACCAAATAGCTTAATGCCAAAAAAATCGGCAAACATCACAAAATTAAAGAAACTTTAAAATGCAGGGAGATTGTGAATACTTCACGCAAATAATCTTTATCTTGATGGCATTTATATTTCGAGAGTTATTTGCTGGGATTTATGGGGATTTAAATTTGATCAAAGACAATATGTGGCAGACGTTTGTGTGCGCATGAGCGCCAAGATGGCGGGCGAAATTTTTTTTTTATATGCAAACACATATTTAGCTTTATGTATTATTTTATTCATACCAATTGTTGGTTAGCCATTCCTAGCGGAAGAACTTTGCCTCGTCCTCGACCTCTAACACTTCCATTATTATTCATTTTTAAAGTTTTTTCTTAGTGACACTCGAATTAAAAAACGCGTAAACCGCTGTCACGTTTGTACTCCTCGCTTGTTCGACACAAATGAAAAACGGATGTTGCTAAGCGCTTGTATTTGTGTTCAAGTCAGGGCTGCCAACCTACGCCATGAGTGTATGCTTCATTTGAACATAAAGCAAGGCATACACTGTCCAACGTGTCGTACAGTGAGGCTATTTATCGAGCTGTTTGTACGTTGTTCATACAAACGATGCAGCATAGAGTACAACCACAGTAGGGTTGGCCAAAAAAATTAAAACTTGATTTTGCATGCTTCATACAGCAGCGCCACACACAATGCAATCGAAATACGACAGCTGCAATGTTTAGATAATTTTTTAAGATTTCCCCTCATTGATTCCTACAGTTTTACCACAGATAAAATGTGACAAACACAAGATGACGTCTGAAATTTTTTTTTGCACAAAATAAATTGTATCAAATAGCTTATTTGATAAAATAATAGGATAAAATTTTCAAGTTTAAGTACCCTTAATTTATAGATAGATTGTAAATATTTCCCACAAATATGGCAAATGGCGTAAAGAAAATAATTTATCTTGAAAGCTGCAATGTGTACATAATTTTTTAGGTTTCCTCTCATTGATGCCAAGATGGCTGCCAATGCATTTGATTATCTACAGATTTTACCACAGATAAAATGTGACAAACATAAGACGTTTGAAATTTTTTTTTTCACCAAATAGCTCAATGCACAAAAAATCGGCAAACATCACAAAATTTTAGAAAACTTAAAATGCAGGGAATATTTCACGCAAATAATCTTTATCTGGCTAACAGTTAAATTTCCAGAGCTATTTGTCAGGGAATTAAATTTTGCGTTTGTGTGCGCCAAGATGGCGCCTGAAAAATTTTGTACACCAAATAGATTAATGCACAAAAACTTGGTTAACATTTACATAGTTTAAAAAAATGCAGGGCGATTGTGATTACTTCACGCAAATTATTATGATGTTAATCTTGCTAAAACATAAATTTTCAGAGCTATTTGCCAGGGATTTAAATTTTATCAAAGACAAAACGCGGCATACGTTTGTGCGCGCATGTGTGCCAGACAAGATGGCGCCTGAAAAAGTTTGTGCACCAAATAGCTCAATGCCAAAAAAAATCGGCAAACATCACAAAATTTAAGAAACTTTAAAATGCAGAGAGATTGTAAATACTTTACGCAAATAATCTTTATCTTGATAGCATTTATATTTCGAGAATTATTTGCTGGGATATTTGATCAAAGACAAAATGTGGCAGACGTTTGTGTGTGCCAAGATGGCGAGCAAAACGTGCACTTGCTAAAGTTTAAGACGCAAAAAAATTGCGGCATGGCTTATTTTACAGACACATGCACACATATACAATATGCATATATCTCTGTACATAAAATTTTCAAAATTTAATTCATAAAAACTTTATGAAAACTGTATTCGTCAGCGAGTAAATGCTGTGCGACACTAACACAAATAAAATCGGCAGAAAAAGTCACAATTCATGATGAAGTTCTTGGAATTTTCACTTTAATTTGCACATGTTTTTTGTGTGCCACATATTTAGCATTATGCATTATTTTATTCATACCAAAGCTTTTCCTAGAGGAACCCTGCCTCGTCCGCGACCTCAAACACTTCCAGTTTTTTCCATTATTTTCAGTTTTTTTTTCTATGTGTGTGCCAAGATGGCGCCTGGAAAATTTTGTGCACCAAATAGCTTAATGCGCAACAAATCGGTTAACATCACAAAATTTTTGAATAATTAAAATGCTGGGAATTTGTGAATACTTTACGCAAATAATCTTAGTCTTGATAGCATTTATATTTCGAGAGTTATTTGCTGGAATTTAAATTGGATCAAAGACAAAATGCGGCAGACGTTTGTGTGTGCATGTGCGCCAAGATGGCGAGCAAAAAAGTTTAAGACGCAAAAAAAAAAATGCATGGCATGGCTTACTTTACAGACACATGCACACATACATATGTATATAACCTTGTATATCGCATTTTCAAAATTTAAATCATAAAAACTTTATGAAAACTATATTCTTCATCGAGTAAATGCTGTGCGACACTAACACGAATAAATTCGGCAGAAAAAAAGTCACAATTCATGAAGAAGTTCTTGGAATTTTCACTATAATACTCAAATTTGCACATTTTTTTTTCATATGCGTGCACATATTTAGCTTTATGCATTATTTTATTCTTACCAATGGAGCCATTCCTAGCGGAACTCTTTTTCCGCGTCCACGACCACGAACACTTCCACTATTCATTTTGAATTTTTTTTTAACTTTTTTTCAATCAGACGATTTAAACGCGTTTACCACTGTTGTGTACTAGGCAACTGGTTCGACATAAAAGCAAACCGGATATGCTCAGCGCTTGTTTTTATAGTCTAAACAGGGATGCCAACCTACGCCATGATTGTATGCTGCTATCGAACAGCTTCGCTTTATTATCGAGCTTGTACAGTTTATCGTTCAGCTCGATAAGCCGCCGCGCTGTACGACACGTTGTATAATGTACGCCTTGCTTAATGCGAACACATTTTGGTAAATTTTAGGTGATAAATTACAAAACACTAGGGCGAAGTTTATTTATTATATAGCTGTTTATAATTTGTATACGCCATATTGTTTAAGTTTAAATTGTTATAGCATTCGATATACACTTTTTTTTTTGCTGAATTTATCTGGAAATTGTGTGTCCCTATGACAAAAAAACAGCCAGATTTATGGTTTCTAATGTTAGAACATACAAAAATTGAATTGAATCATAAAAATGGATATCGATTGGATTACCCCAAAATATCGGTATCGTTTTTTTGGCGATTTTTGCAACAGAAATTAAACCATAAATAAATTGTGTGTCCCTATGACAAAAAAACAGCCAGAATTATGCTTTCTAATCTTGGAACATACAAAATACTCTACCAAAACGAAAAAAAATTGTATTGAAGTATATAGCATTTCATAAAAATGGATATCGATTGGATTACCCCAAAATATCGGTATCGGTATAGTTTTTTCGGCGTTTTTTGCAACAGAAATTAAAACATAAATTTAGTAATATTTATATAAATAGAGATTGAATGATAAAATAAAACTAAGTATGGCTTTAGCTTTTTTTATAATTAATTTTTTTCGTATAGTTTTCAGCAGTGGGCGCGCGGTGAATCATTCAAAATACGGTGTCCACGCTCTGTCATTTATCGGAAGTGGCGACTGCCAGACCCCGATCTGAATGCCTGCTATACTTTCAAATCGCATTGCAACCATAAAAGGAATTTTTAGCAAAAACTATTTCTAGTGTCAAATGTAATACGAAATTTGGCTCGATACTAATCGATATTAATCGATAGCTAAAAAATCAAGTTCAAATATTCAGTACTGACTTCGATATTCTCAAAATTCAAATTACTGGATCGGTATTGCGTATCCCTATTGTGAACCAAGCTCAGCTGAACTATAAAAACGGAATGCCGTTTACTGTAGTTTTATAGGCTTTTTACATTGCGCACATCTGAGAGGAACGCATGATATTTTTTGAAGATGTGGAAAAGGTGTTTGCACTGACAACATATAACATGTAATAGGCTGTTCACACTGAATTTTTTGAACATGTGAAATAATGATTCACATTAACATCCAATAGGCTTTTTATAGGCTTCTTACACTGACCACATCTGAGAAGAACGCTTGGGATTTTTTAAAGATGTGAAAAGGTGTTTGCACAGACTACATCTAACATATAGCATCTGTCATATTGAAAGGCTGACACGTAAAATCAGCAAATTATGATTATATATTATAAATGTATTTATTAGAGATGAAACGGATAGCAGATATTCGGCCAACCATGTGGCCTTCCTTCTCTCGCACAAACTTTTTATACCTTTTTGAATCTTCGATAGTACCTTCATATGTATGTGCCTATGTATCTTAACTGTTGCATACTTTTGTTGCTTACTTCGCGGTGAACTCGCTTTCAACAATTAAGGTATAACTTACCACACCACCAACTGAATTTATTGCCACCATGGAACACAACCAAAATGCAGCGCACAAAAGTAGACTTTATTATTTTTTATACTTCAGTTCGCTTTGGTTAGGCAAGTTGGAAACACATTTCCCAGCGCAAAAATGTGAGTGCATTAAAACAACTTAGCTGTCTTTGTGTGTGTGTGTGTTAGCCACGTGTATAATTTGAGTTTTATGTACTTGCTAGTATATATGTACATATGTATACGAGGATTTGTTTGTAGTCAGTCTAGTAGCTCGTGATTTGTTTACATGTCCAAAAAATAAATAAAACTTCCGTGCATAAAATAAGTTTTCTGTCGTCGTTATACCCTTCTAGTACAATGTCCATGGAGCTTAGAGGGTTCTTTAACGACTGCAGGTAGTGACGAACTAGTATGAATCCGGAAAGAATTTTTCAAATTTTATTCACAGTGTGTTGTCGGGCTTAATAGCGTGAGCGAATGCAAAATTGAATAGTCAGTTCGGACGCGTGCGTTCCGGAACCCCTAGGATGCTTTCCGTTAAGCTGCCCATGATGACGATTATCTTAATTGTTATGCCCATATTTAAATAAATTGCAAGTTTATTAGAATTTTATTAGACTACATTATTTTAGGCATTATTTGGCCGACAATGCGGCATTTGAACCCAGAGCCGTAGAGAGAAATTCCAGGCGCGGGGGGAAATATACTGGTTCCTCTTTTGAATCATGACAGTACGACAGTAATGACACCGCGTTCCTGAGAAACTTCCGGATCCGGATGGAATCCCCCGTTTGCCTCCACCTTTCCACTCCCACTCGTCGCGCCTGCCTGCATTGCTTCTTCCCTATGCCATAATTTGGTGCAATTCTTTAAAAGGGTAAAATTTGTGATTTTTTTTTTTTAATTTTGTAACACAAATGTCTCACTCTGCCAAGTTCCCAGTCAAAAATATTATCTCATAGAGAAGAGGCAGCCAATGTCGAACCTTCTTAACAAAGTTGATCCGTCACCAGGGCCTTAGGGTTAAAATGTGCTGACCTCTCTATCACACGGAGGCCCGAGGGAACCAGCCTCTCGGGCCTGTCCGTCATAGTGATGTTCCTCTTATGCTCTCCAAGACCATGGTGCTCAGTAGGCTTTTTCAACAAATCATAATTTGCTTTACTTATTTATAAGCCTCAAACCCCCTCTGGATTCAAATAATATCCTATAAAAACGATCTTAAAATGCTTGGGTGACATATCCATGTATTGATATCAGATTTGTTCTTCTTAATGTAAGAATTTTCAATTCCCTAACAGAGTGTTTTGGTAGGGTACAAAGGTGAAAACCATGACCAATCAAAAGAGTGGACTGGGTTTTGGATGCGCCCTCATATTTAGGAGAGGACGTCTCGTTGGTGCGTCAGCAAAAACATGGATAAGATCTATTGAACATGAACTACCGCCGCCAGCTACTCATAGAATGATATCTGCCGCGAATTCCGTAATAGAGTTCGCTACAAGAGGATGGTCGAGGCTCTATGCTCCACTGGGAGTCGAGGATGACAGAAGCAGAAGAAGGACTGAAATAGTCCCAATGTTGGAATTCCGCCTCTTACCCTTTGGCATGTGGCCTCAATAGCTTAGCGACAGTGCCCTAGACTATCATCCCAGAGGTTGTGGGTTCGAATCACACGAATCGTGTGATTTTGAAAGTTCTATAGTTCGTATTTTTTGCCTTGTGCCTCGTACAGAGAGCTTTGTAGGTATGACAACCAAAACTTTCATTATTCCTTGATTCTAGTTCTCTATATATTTTATACACAATGTCTTGATGTATATCCTTTGTTTCGATGAGATATGATTTTTAGAGTTTCAGTCAAGATCTTCATCGAATTTGGCTTCTGCCGAGCTGGTTAAATTTTTGTCTGAAACACGCTACATTAGTTCGGAAGGAATAATGAAAGCTGTCCTCCAGCTCTTCAAACGTGATATAAGCGCTTGTTCCTTCGATCGTGTAGATTGTAAGCTAAGAATTTTTTCCTTCTTCTTCTTCTTCAATCCCCTGCTGCTTTGCTGTTAGGTAGCCTCGGGATATCCATATTCTTTCATTTCTGACCATATCTCTCCTGGTTTTGCTAAGAATTTCCAACTTCCCAAAGTCGGTCTCCGAAATAAAAGTTTAAAAGTTTTTATTCCATGTCTGATATACGATTGTCAGGTAGCCCTTGTCTTGGTTGCAAGGCCTATCCCATTTTGTATAAGCTTGTCATTTCATGGTTAGTGTATCCAACCTTCGACTAGGGCACAGCAGGCTGCTCCTAGTTGCTATTATTATAGTTATTGCATGCGGTGCATAGCCTGGCATTGATGACGCCAAAACATGTCTCCAGCCCTTCTCCATGGCGCCTATCTGTTTCCAACAGCCAATGTCGCTGTCAGTCGTCGTACTCCGCTGTCTGTCGCCTGTCCGCTCCGCTTGTGTGTTTGGCAAGTGCAGGGTCAAAAGTCAAAGGATAAAAGCGTCAAGTTCATTGAGTCATTTAGGCAATGGAAATGCCATAATAGTTCCAGGAGCAAATAAATATTTTATGAGGCATTAGTTTTGCTTTTTCAATCAAGCAATAATTTTACGATTTTAACTTTCGATTGCAGGTCAAGTCATGTATTCGAGTTTGTTACCACAGCAACCGGCTACCGGCGCTAGAGGATTGGTTGCTCAAAGATACGTCAGCTTTATGCGGCTTGGCGTGACGCGTGCTGTCCACAGAAGCCTCAAGCGTGCTAGCAAATGCCCCATGTCGCTGGCGCCACGCAGGCATACATTGCAACTAAACACCAGCTGTCCTCCCATGTTCTTGGAATCGCCCAGTTTGCCAAAGCTGCAGCTGCCCCAGCCCCCAACAGCTAGTGCCATACCAGGCGATGATTATCGCATCTATCAGCAGAATATTGATCTGGAGGCCTTTTTTGGTGAAGCACCAAAGTACGATAAGGTATCGGATGTTTGCCTATTGAACGATCATTATATATTGGTCAAGATGCCGGAACTTATATCCACTGCGTCTTCTACTGCGGCATTAAACCAGCCCAGAGACAAAAAGAAGCAAGTTGGTTCCAAGCTGCCGCGTTGTTTTAAATGCAATCGCGGCAGTCGCGTTTCACCCATTTTGGAGGAACTGGAAGACAATGCAGCTCCACCCTGGGTGGCTAGTGATGAGGTGGAAGTATTTGAGACGCGCACAAGAATTATAACTCCACACAATCAAAACAACCAAAATATTCCGATAGACAATTCCAGAACTGTGATCATGGAGCAGCCACAGAGCAATCCAGCTCAGCTGCAATTGGAAACACAGCAGCCACAGAGCAATCCAGCTCAGCTACAATTGGAGACACAGCGTGCCGTGATGGTACAGTCCGAGACGTCTCAGTCCTCCACAGCACGTAGTGCCTTACACTGGTTTCTCTGGCCATTTCGACGACGAGCTGCGGCGACCAGAACCAAATATAATGCCGCCGTGCACAAGACATATTTCGTGCGCTGGAATAAGCCGCCGGAGCACAAAGTGGAGCTGCGACGCAGTCGCTCTGCAGTTTTCTAAAGGGAATCAAGAACTATTTGTAAATAATTGCTTAAGAAGAGTAGCTAGTTAAATTTTGTTTA
Source organism: Chymomyza amoena (assembly GCA_037043745.1). Taxonomy (NCBI): domain Eukaryota; kingdom Metazoa; phylum Arthropoda; class Insecta; order Diptera; family Drosophilidae; genus Chymomyza; species Chymomyza amoena. The sequence continues at coordinate 14,322 of JBAMAX010002813.1, read as the reverse complement.
CGTTCACTTTATTATTATAAGATTTTGCAGAATTTCAGAATGTATGGATAGGATTAGGTAATCCCTTTAAATGTCGTTATAAAAGAAAACACATGTATATATTTTTCTAATTTAAAAAAAGGAAAAGCCTAATAAAAGCTATATTAATTGATTCTTTTATATGAAGCACTTTTTTTGGAAAGTCTACATTTCGAAAGTATAAGACTGGATTTAAGAAGTAACACTTAAACAGTCGGCAAATAGCGAAAATAATATGTGAGAAATAAAATGTGGATCTTCCGATTTTTATCCAAACCGATAATGAGTAATGGGGCTGAAAACAAGACTGTTTTCAAAGCACCATTTATCCTATTTTCTAAGATCTATCCAAATTAAGATTAAAATATATTTTTACTTTTTGTAAAAATCTAATTCCAATCTTTTTTCTGGATCGTTGATATCAACTAATGCAACTTGGATTAAAAGATACTTAAAATTTTGTTAGATTACTTACATAAACCCTTCCAGAACATAAGAGAAATCGAAGAACATTTTTTTAGATCCTATAAATGTGTCAACTACTTTAATGCGAATCTTGGCACAAAGCATAATTCAAATCAATGTTTATTTTGTGTGATCGTCAAAATTGTTCCTCAAGGACATTTAATATATAAAAACGCTGTAGTAGTATTGAACCCCCAATATCATTGTCATATTTTAATTAAAATTATATAAAAATTAAAGTTTAATTTTAAATTTAAAGAATGCATTTTTTTAAATATTTTTAATACTATGCAATGATATTAAAATAAATTTTGAACCAGTACCATATTAAAATTAAAGAAAAAAAATTATTTTTATTAGAACATTTTTAAATAGCAATAAAAAGTAAGAGTTATTTTGTGACTAATTTACTAATTTTTTTATAAAAAGAAAAATTTTGATTAAAAAAATTAATTTTTCGTTATAATCCTTGCATTATTTTTCATAAATTTTTCAATTCAGTGAAAAAATTAAATAAATAAAAGTTATTTTATTTAAAAACTAAGTATAATTGTTACAAAAATTCTCCCCAAATAACTCATATTTTTAAATTTAAATGATAAAAAATTATAACTAAAAAATGGCGGACGTAAAGTCGGGCGCGGACGACTTTAGGATACCCTGTACCACTAGCTTGTAATAAAGTCCGATTTCTTCACAAAAAACCAAAAACGGAAAAATTTTTAAGCACAAATTTTTTTTTGACCGATCGTTCCTATGGGAGCTATATGATATAGTCAACCGATTTCAATAAAATTTGACACGGTGCTTAAATACCTTAAAAAAGATATGAACGCCAAAGTTATTTCAAATATCTTTACAAACAAACAAAACACATCGAATTTTGTATAAAAAACGTGTTTTTGAACCGATTGGTCCTATGGGAGATATATGATCTAGTCAAACGATTTGGATTAAATTTGGTACAGTGCTTAGGAACTATAAAATACTCACGAATGTCAAATTTGGTCCCAATATCTTAACAAACAAACGAAACACAACAAATTTTGTTAAAAAATCGATGTTTTGGAAGATCGGACCTATGGGAGCTATATGATATAGTCCACCGATTTTGTTCAAATTTGGCACATTGCTTAAGTGGTCTAAAAAATATCAAACGCCAAATCTGGTTAGGATATCTTTATTAAAAAACGAAATATAGCCAATTTTTCTTTAAAGTTATTTTGGCCGATCGGTCCTATGACTATATGATATAGTCAACCGATTTTGATCAAATTTAGTACAGTGATTGGGAACTATAAAAACTTTCGATTGCCAAATTTCGTTACGATATCTTCATAAACAAACGAATTATTCATCTAAAACGCTTTTTTCGAGGTCGTCTCAAACACCCCCATGGGAGCTATATAATTTATCCCCGATATCAAAAAATAAAATAAACTTGCCTCTATGGAATAATATGGGATCTAATGTGAAAGTTTGGTAACTCTAGCTCTTACCATCTCTGAGATCTAGGCGTTCACACGGACGGACAGACGGACGGACAGACGGACAGACGGACAGACGGACATGGGTATATCGACTTCTCTATTCACCCTGATCATATTTTAGGTAACTTTGGGGTGTCTCCGACGTCTCCTTCTATATGTTACATACATTTTCGGCTTGCACAAACTTAATATACCCTTGGACCATACGGTACAGGGTATAAAAATTAAAACTAAAAATATACCATTATAGTTTATACACGTATATTATAAATAAATTATATAAAAATAATTATATTTAATCCTAATTATACCCTGTACCGTATGGTACCAAGGGTATATTAAGTTTGTGCAAGCCGAAAATGTATGTAACAGTATAGAAGGAGACGTCGGAGACACTCAAAGTACCTAAAATATGATCAGGGTGAATAGAGAAGTCGATATACCCATGTCCGTCTGTCCGTCTGTCCGTCCGTCCGTCCGTCTGTCCATCCGTCCGTCCGTCCGTCCGTCCGAACGCCTAGATCTCAGAGATGGTAAGAGCTAGAGTTACCAAACTTTCACATTAGATCCCATATTATTCCATAGGAGGCAAGTTTATTTTATTTTTTTGATATCGGGGATAAATTATATAGCTCCCATGGGGTGTTTGAGACGACCTCGACAAAAAAAAGCGTTTTAGATGAATAATTCGTTTGTTTATGAAGATATCGTAACGAAATTTGGCAATCGAAAGTTTTTATAGTTCCCAATCACTGTACCAAATTTGATCAAAATCGGTTGACTATATCATATAGCTCCCATAGGACCGATCGGCCAAAATAACTTTTTTAAAGAAAAATTCGCTATATTTCGTTTTTTAATAAAGATATCGTAACCAGATTTGGCGTTTCGAAATTTTTTAGAGCACCTTAGCAATGTGCCAAATTTGAACAAGATCGGTTGACTATATCATATAGCTCCGATCTTCCAAAAAATCGATTTTTGAACAAAATTTGTTGTGTTTCGTTTGTTTGTTAAGATATTGGGACCAAATTTGACATTCGTGAGTATTTTATAGTTCCTAAGCACTGTACCAAATTTAATCCAAATCGTTTGACTAGATCATATAGCTCCCATAGGACCAATCGGTCCAAAAACACGTTTTTTATACAAAATTCGATGTGTTTTGTTTGATTGTAAAGATATTTGAAATAAATTTGGCATTCATATCTTTTTAAGGTATTTAAGCACTGTGTCAAATTTTATTGAAATCGGTTGACTATATCATATAGCTCCCATAGGAACGATTGGTCAAAAATTTTTGCTTAAAATTTTTCTGTTTTTGGTTTTTGTGAAGAAATCGGACTTTATTACAAGCTAGTGGTACAGGGTATCCTAAAGTCGTTCGCGCCCGACTTTACGTCCGCCATTTTTTTTATAAAGAAATAAACAAAAAAAGAAGATTTAACAACTTCGTTTTTAGTTATATCCTAGCATTATTATATTATTTCCAATTGAGTGAAAAATTTAATAAATAAAACTATTTTTAACCCCCGACGCAAAAAGAGGGGTGTTATAAGTTTGACGTGTCTATTTGTCTGTCTGTCTATGGCATCGTAGCTCCCGAACGCATGCAGTGATTTCAATTTAGTTTCTTTTGTATTAAAGGTGAATTATGTGCGAGTGTTGTTAGACATGTTTGATGAAAATCGGTTGAGCCGTTTAAAAGTTGTGGGGAGTAAAAGTGGGGAGAAAAACATCAGCTTTGTCCGATTGGCTTAAAATTTGGTCCTATTGTAGCTGACGACGTCACTGATTCGAATCTGAGGTTATTTTTGCTCTATCTCTTTTCGTTTAGAAATTATGGCCATTTGAAGTTAAAAACATCAACTTTGTCCGATTGGCTTAAAATTTGGTCCTATTGTAGCTGACGACGCCACTGTTTCTAATCTGAGGTTATTTTTGCTCTATCTCTTCGCGTTTAGAAGTTATGGCCATTTGAAGCTTAAAATACAGCAAATCTATTAAATACGATAATGATGCTTGTCAACAAATTATGCAATTAGATGTACGTAGTATAGCCATATGAAATGCCAATGGGCTTGCCAATCATTTAATGTCTGTCTGTCTGTCTATGGCATCATAACTCCCGAACGCATGCAGTGATTTCATTTTAGTTTTTTTGTATTAAAGGTGACTTATGTGCAAGTGTTCCTAGACTTGTTTGATGAAAATCGGTTAAGCCGTTTAAACTTCATAAAACACCATCGATATTTCGTCTATCACAAGCCACCAAAAGCTTCTTGAGATATTTTAATTCTTGTAAACGTAGATGAATACTTCGTAAAACTTTATAAAACACCATATATATAGTTGATGAACACTTCGTAAAGCTTCATAAAACACCATCGATATTTCGTCTATCACAAGTCCACCAAAAACGTCTTGAGATATATATTATAATATACTAAAGTCTAACTTAACCTAACCTACCTATAAAAAGTATGAAATAAAAAATTAAATTAAAAATTTAAAAAACACCCCGATACAAGAACTTAAGTAATTTTCATTTTAAAAGTAAAAAATAATAAAAGAAACTTAATGTTAAAGTACCTAAGAATCTATTAATAATTCTAAAAAAAAATACGTCGCGTTGGGGGACACGCGAGGGCAGACCATTGCTGCCAATTTAGCTTTTTTCCCGTCAAATCTGGCTTTTTTCGAAGCCCAATTGCGGGAAAAATTTGTGAATTGCGGGAAGCGGGAATTCTGGCTTTTTAAAAATGAATTTGGCTTTTTTTTCGCTTTTTTTAATGCTGCCACCAAATTCATGAAAACATGTAGCAGCACGGTTGCCACTTGCAAAAAAAAAGTTTTGTATCAAAATATACCATTTTGGATAAATCTGTGAAAAAAGTATACACGGAGGTTGAGCGTGTACTATTTTAAGGGGGGCTTACTATGTAATACCTCATTTCCGAGCGCTATATTCAAAAATTGATTACTAGAAAACTAGAATTGATTTCGGGAAGCAGTTTTTTGTATTGTTATCATTCATTATTGAACTTTAAATAGTTTTTTTGGTTTTACATAAAAATGACGTATGTAACCCCTACAAGTCCTTCACTGCGTCCTCGTCAAAAGTGTCCAAAGCGCATGGGGTGCACGATTTTGACCGATCAGATTATCAGAAACCAAAAAACTTGTAAAATAAATTTTTCGCATCCCCTTGGCTATGGTTAGACACGAGCTTTTTCAAAAATTCAAAAAATTGTAATAATAATAGAATTTGGAAAAAAAAATTATTTTTTTTTCACTTTTTTTCTGCTATTCAAAGCTGTTAAAAATTTTTGGATAAGAATTTCAAAAAAAGCTCGCAACAGATTGCGACATGTTTTCTGATGATAAAAATGTTTAATATGACAGATCGGTCAGGCAGATTTTTGGAAAACGGTCACCCCACCTCTAAAAAGACGACTTTCGGAAAAACATTTTTAAAGATTGACAACGTAATAAAATATATACAGCAGAAACATGAAAAACGACCGCTCGTGACCGTGAAAAATGCTCTGTCACTGCCAAACGTGCCCGCCCACAGTTAAATTGTTTTACCAGCGTATTTCTAACACTATTTAGATGAAAAAAAAGTAAAAAAAACCTACTTTCTCCGATTTCGATGATTTTTACACAGTTGGTAGAGCTGTTAGCCAATAGTAACCACGCCCAATTTTATTGCAAAATTGCGAGTTATCGATAAGTGAATATCGAGTTTTACATTTTTAGACTATTTTTGGATAAGCCAAATCTTCTAAACACATAAAGATATTAACACAAATTTTTTACCATGACAGATACAATATTATATTTAAAAGAAATATTTTTTTTTTATTTTTAAGATTTTTTTGTTAATTTTTTATCATTTTTAATTTTAAATTTAAAATTTTAAAAGTGATCTACCACTGTTCAAAAAAAAAGTGCTAATGTCATTTTATGCGTGGAAATTCGCCGAAAAAGACACAAAAAAAATTTAAAAAAACCAATTCGATTCAATTTCGATACAATTCCAATTCTTGGTGCCACATACATGACTATGAGCGGTTTTAAAACCGTTGTTAGCCATGTCTGTGGCACCAAGAATTGGAATTGTATCGAAATTGAATCGAATTGGTTTTCTGTGGCACCCCTGATAGTGTCCCTAGAAGGTGTCATGTATCTGGCTAAGAAGTGCTGAGCGAAGGTGTTATCTAAAAAAAATATATAAGTAAACGTACATACGTTTATATTGAATTCGTGTTTTTTTTTTGAATATTTACAATTAAATTTATTGGAGCACTTTGTGATGCAATCAATCATTGCCATAAGTTTCTTTTGGGTGAACGCAATTTTCCTTAAAATTTTATTGCGTTCTAGTGCTGCCTCGCTTATAACTTTTATTGAATGTGCAGTGTCTCTGGTTATGCGGATTGATTTCTCCATATCGCCCTTCATACTTTCATTTTTATTAAGATCATTTTTTAAGAACCTTATAAATATTGTAATCAATAATTTAAAAAAAATAGTATTCTATGATTACAATTTTTGCGAGCTGCGATCGGATAGGTTTAATATATTTTTAAATTTTAAAATTAATAATAATTTTTATTTGTTAATTAATATTTTTCTTTTTTTCTTTTTTCAGATATGTGCGTTGTTTTTAAAATTTTGCGAGCACCCTATATGAAATTTTCAACCCATGACTGTGGACACATGACAATCTCTATACAATTTATTTATTAAAAACAAAATTAATTTATGCATGCATAATATTTATGTATTCCAGGAAATGTTTTATGTAAAAATTATTATCTATTTGTTTATTAATTTAAATATATCATACAATAATATACTTAAGAACTAGCAAAAATGTAACTCAAAATTAGTATAAATAGTTTTAAAAATTATTTTAATAAATATTTTTTTTTTAAATTTAATTTTTATTTTTAAGCAATATTTTGTATATGTTTAAATAAAATTAGTAAAACGTAATGCAATCACTACTTATAAGCGGCTTCGCAAGTTTGGAGTTAAATTTGGAAAGTTCTTGGAACTGAAAAATTTTGAGAACAAAAGGAACAAATAAAGATAAAGCTACATTTTTTCAATTCAACAAAATATACAACCTTGAAATCTCTTCTAATTTAGAATAAATTTCTATTTTATAATTTTATATAAATAAATAAATATATAATATATCTATTAAGGCACCGCAATAGACTGGCGAAAAAGCTTTTTGATAAAAATCCAATCAAGATACTTTAAGAAGCAACTACAAAAACCAAAATCACCTTGCGAAATGATGAACTAAACAAGATTCCGATTTACAATAGTAACAAAACTCAGCTGTGATATATAATATTTACGGGGACTCAAACTAATACGCCTCGAGCTGGTTTGGCGATTTTATCCAACAAGTGGAAGGCAATTCATTAAAATAAATTTTATTCTGATTATTTGCTTATAAAATAAAAAAATATATATTTATTAAATGCTTCGGATATAATTTATAAAAAAACTTCAAAAAATTGTTTAAATATGTAAGCATTATTTATATTTAAAAACTAAAATGCTAAATTTAGTGGATTGTAATAGCTATTTAATTTTATTTAAATAAATAAATAATTAAAACGAAAACAACATCTCTTTTTTTAGATTTGAAAGTTTACAGATGGGTTTTGGGGGGGATGAGCCTCAAAATACCGACTCGATTCAACAAATTACCGATTCTGAATTTTTATTTCTCGAATATTGCGTCAAATATCCGAGATTTGCCAACTGATGGATGTTTGGGGGGTGTCACACCCCCATAACCCCACGACGCTACGCCCCTGTTTGTGGAAATTGCAGGAGCTAAAAGATTACTAAATCGAATGACCTTGAGATAGCGGAGCTCAGAAACAGCACTGCGAAAAAGTTCAACAAAAATTAAGATTTCGAAAATTTGAAAAAAAAAAAAAATTATAGCCCACCAAAGTAACAGTCGATCTATCAGAAATGGCTAACAACACAGGTCTACAAATACAGGGGTCATGTGAGTATTTGGAAAGCTAAGAGTCATTTCCGAAGTAATTTGGTGCGTAGAATCTGAATCCGGCATCAGAACTGCCCCATCACTTCAGGATTTTGAGATATTTAAGGTTATGTACCCAAAAAACGGCGTTTTTTTCCTACTTTTGAGGTTATGTACAGGGCGCAAAAAATTTTTGCGGTCTTTCTCTCCAGTTACATCATTTAGTACAACTCTTACCCTTTAATTTAAGGGTTCAAGAGATCAATTACGATTTTTTCGCAAAGTTATGGCTTTTCGAAGTTACGAGATATATCCCTTAGCATTTGCAATAAGCCTTTGGAATAACACAGGTCAACATGGTTCAGTTGTTGGAAAGCTAAGAGTCATTTCCGAAGTAATTTGGTGCGTAGAATCCGAATCCGGCGTCAGAACTGGCCCATCACGTCGGGATTTTGAGATATTTGAGGTTATGTTATTTTTTGGGTACATAACCTCAAATATCTCAAAATCCTGACGTGATGGGGCAGTTCTGATGCCGGATTCGGATTCTACGCACCAAATTACTGGGAAATGACTCTTAGCTTCCAACAACTGAACCATGTTGACCTGTATGTAAATGTCAAAACATTATGAAGTTAAATGTGGGTAGTTCCATTAAACACGAAAGATACGATTATCGTAAAAACTCAAACTAATAAATGAATTTTAGTTATCAATCCGAATTTTGCATGGACAGAGAAGCAGAAATTAGCTTAAATTATTTCGGATACTTTTCTTTGTAGACTAGTGCAATTAGCAGGCAACTTTAATTAGTAACTAAAGCCATAAATCAAAAAGTTCAATACAAATGCAAAAAAGATTGCATATGTATATGTTGCCGACCCCTGCTTTGAATCTGAAAACAGCTAAAAAATAAAAAAATTTTATTTTTGCAATTTATCCATACAAAATGGGTCTTCAAAGCAGCTGAACTACCAGGCGAACAGAAATGCAGAAAATTCAGAAGGCAACTTTAAATTAGCAACTTAAAGTATGCTACAAAATTTTGACAAAAAAATTATTTTTTGAAAAAAAGGTGTGGCATACTTTTAGTGACACTTTTAGAAAAAAATTTATTCTGCAACCACTTGCTTATGATTTCTGTTCGCCTGGTAGCTGAAATCCGTTCAGAGTCAAAAATTAGCGAAAATCGATTCAAATTTTTTATTTTTTTTGCCAAATCGTCCGCAGTAAATTTAAATATTTGAATTTCAGTAACAATTTTAAGCTGTTCAATAGGTTTGGAATAACAAAATGGTTCATTACATAGATTCCTTCAGCCAGAATATTTGATGTATTTTTAGAGCTAAGCAACTGAAACAAAATATACTTTTTTAAAAACAAAAAACATGGATTATTTAAGTTTTTCAGTTTATTTTTATTTCAAAAATAATAATAATTATACAATTTATAATAAAATATTGTTATTTATAATTTTAGCTTGTTTATTTATATTATTTGATAAATTTAGTTAGCTTAGTTAGTTTAACAATTTGCCTTATTTTTGTAATATTTTAACAATAATAATTTTTATAAATCTTATATATAAAATTCTCGTGTCACAATGTTATGTTCGTTCTAAGCTTAGGATCTCACGAACGGCTGAACCGATTTGGCTAATTTTGGTCTTGAAATGTTCGTGGAAGTCCAAGGATTGTTTAGGGTTGAGAAAATATAACAAAATTGCGACGCAAATACTAAAAAGGACAATTTGATTTTCCAATACAATTTTTTTTTTAATTTAGGTAGGCATTGTGTACATTGTCAGATTAACTAATATTTTTTAGTTAATAGTTTTTGTCGAAAGGAAACAAAAAAATTATTAACGATTCATGTTTTGATTTCTGTTTAAAATACATATGATCAGATTCAATATTTGCACATAATGCCGGCAAAAAGAAGTAACATTGGGAGACGTTCGCGTAGAACTCAATTGCAATCATCCCGAAGAACAGCTGAAGCTGAGGAACAACGTTTACAAAGGAATGAGTTGAATCGATTAAGAGAAGCAAGATCACATTTTGCTCATACATGCTCGAATGAGAATGAGACGAAATCGGGATTATCAGAATCAATCAGATGAAATCCATGCAGAACAGAATTTAATCCAAAGAACATTCAGGCAAATGCGCAATGCATCCAATCTGCACAGAGCTGCATTCGAATATAACAATACGACCGATTATAGCTCGCGTCAATCTGTTGTAATTGGAACAATGAACAAGGTATGTGACCAGTGCCAAGCACTGAAATTTCCCAATGAAACAGCAGGCCTGCTTATTATCAAAAGCAGTGTATTCGGAGAGGTTCGCTGCTGGATGTATTCGGTAGAATGGCAGAAGAGAGGATTACCTCAGAAAATACTACCGCATGAAATTGATGATGTGATATCGGCGGAAATCCCAGTTCAAACAAATGATCCAGAATTGTTCGAGGTTATCACAAAGAATATGATCCACGGACCATATGGTGTGCTCAACCCAACTTCACCATGCATGATCGACGGCAAATGCTTCAAAAGATATCCAAGGGCATTGACTTCGGACACTGTTACGGGCTACGATGGATACCCATTATATCGCCGTAGATCAACAGAAGACAATGGCAGATCAACCACAATCAAAGTGCAAAAACAAGAAATTGAAATTGACAATCGTTGGGTTGTTCCATTTTCGCCATTATTATCAAAAACGTATAAAGCCCACATTAACGTCGAGTATTGCAACTCAGTAAAATCAATAAAATATATCTGCAAATACGTCAATAAGGGAAGCGATATGGCGATTTTGGGTGTGAGAGCCGACAATGTGAATGACGAAATTTCACAATATGAAATAGGATGTTGCATTAGCAGAAACGAGGCAATATGGCGAATTTTCTCATTCCAAATTCACGAACGACACCCAACCGTTGTCCATTTAGCAGTTCATCTAGAAAATAGTCAACGTGTTTCTAGACGAGCGAGCGGAGCGAGCGTGCCGAAGGCCGGCTAGTATTATTATAAAATATAGTAACTTATAATTTTACCTTGCTTATTTTTATTATTTGATAAATTTAGTTAGCTTAACAATTTGCTTTATTTTTATAATATTTCAACAATAATAATAATAATTATAAAATTATAATAGATTAAGTCCGTCCAGAACAAAATCAATATATGTACATTGTTTTTAACCCCGACGCAAAAAGAGGGGTGTTATAAGTTTGACGTGTCTGTCTGTTTGTTTGTCTGTTTGTTTGTCTGTTTGTTTGTCTGTCTGTGGCATCATAACTCCCGAACGCAAGCAGTGATTTCAATTTAGTTTTTTTTGTATTAAAGGTGACTTATGTGCGAGTGTTCCTAGACTCAACCTAAATCGGTTGAGCCGTTTAAAAAATGTAGGGAGTGATAGTGGGGAGAATGCGTGAAAAAAAAGCAAACGAGCTTGACCTTAAATGTAATCTATACCTTAATAAGAATTTAAATTATAGTAAGTATATTATAATATACTAAAGTCTAACGTAACCTAACCTACCTATAAAAAATATGAAATAAAAATTAAATTAAAAATTTAAAAACCCCCGATAAGAACTTAAGTAATTTCATTTAAAAAGTAAAAATAATAAAAGAAACTTAATGTTAAAGTACCTAAGAATCTATTAATAATTCTAAAAAAATACGTCGCGTTGGGGGACCGCTCCTAAACTAACAATTTAAATACAAATAGTCTAATTAAGCAACAAAGATGAACTTAAAAACAAAATTAAGAAAATACTTCAAAACTTTCATAGAATTACTTCAAAAAATTTGCATGTAAGATACGACCCTCAACGACGTCTGCCCTCGCGTGTCCCCCAACGCGACGTATTTTTTTTAGAATTATTAATAGATTCTTAGGTACTTTAACATTAAGTATCTTTTATTATTTTTTACTTTTTAAATGAAAATTACTTAAGTTCTTGTATCGGGGGTTTTTTAAATTTTTAATTTAATATTATTAAATAAAACTATTTTATACAAAAATCATCCCAAAATAACTCATATTTTTAAATTTTAGGCATAAAAAATTAAAACTAAAAATATATTCAGGCCTGTTCTATATTTCGACTCATTTTGAAAAGTCATAACGAGTGTACTCCGACAAATGGGGTCTAGATTTCGACTGAGTTCGAATCAACTTCGAATCTTTTTCATTTCCAGTGCTATCGATAACCATTTTTATAGAACAGCTGGCCAGCTATCGATAAGTTCACTTGTAGAGTTACCAAAAGCTTTCGAACATTCACTTTATTAATTTTTTTTTTCTTTCTGCCAACATCTTTTTGAGAGACAAATATTTTTAATTTATTTACAAATTTTATACAATTTATTTTATATACATATTTTAATCAATCCATTAATAAAATGATCTTCGAACAGTTTTTATCGGAATTGTAATCTAGAACATGGCTGATTATTATATTTTATATTTAGTAACCAAATACTCGAACATGAGATGAAGGTCGGATTTGCTTAGTTAGCCAGTTTAATAGAAAAAAATGGCGGACGTAAAGTCGGGCGCGGACGACTTTAGGATACCCTGTACCACTAGCTTGTAATAAAGTCCGATTTCTTCACAAAACCAAAACAGAAGAATTTTAAGCAAAAATTTTTTTTGACCGATCGTTCCTATGGGAGCTATATGATATAGTCAACCGATTTCAATAAAATTTGACACAGTGCTTAAATACCTTAAAAAGATATGAATGCCAAATTTATTTCAAATATCTATACAAACAAACAAAACACATCGAATTTTGTATAAAAAATGTGTTTTTGGACCGATTGGTCCTATGGGAGCTATATGATCTAGTCAAACGATTTGGATTAAATTTGGTACAGTGCTTAGGAACTATAAAATACTCACGAATGTCAAATTTGGTCCCAATATCTTAACAAACAAACGAAACACAACAAATTTTGTTAAAAAATCGATTTTTTGGAAGATCGGACCTATGGGAGCTATATGATATAGTCAACCGATTTTGTTCAAATTTGGCACATTGCTTAAGTGGTCTAAAAAATTTCCAAACGCCAAATCTGGTTAGGATATCTTTATTAAAAAACGAAATATAGCGAATTTTTCTTTAAAAAAGTTATTTTGGCCGATCGGTCCTATGGGAGCGATATGATATAGTCAACCGATTTCGATCAAATTTGGTACAGTGATTGGGAATTATAAAAAACTTTCGAATACCAAATTTGGTTACGATATCTTCATAAACAAACGAATTATTCATCTAAAACGCTTTTTTTTGTCGAGGTCGTCTCAAACACCCCCATGGGAGCTATATAATTTATCCCCGATATCAAAAAAATAAAATAAACTTGCCTCCTATGGAATAATATGGGATCTAATGTGAAAGTTTGGTAACTCTAGCTCTTACCATCTCTGAGATCTAGGCGTTCACACGGACGGACGGACGGACAGACGGACGGACGGACAGACGGACAGACGGACATGGGTATATCGACTTCTCTATTCACCCTGATCATATTTTAGGTAACTTTGGGATGTCTCCGACGTCTCCTTCTATATGTTACATACATTTTCGGCTTGCACAAACTTAATATACCCTTGGACCATACGGTACAGGGTATAAAAATAAACTTTTTATGGGTTTGTTTAAACATATATAGTCTATAAAGACTGCACTAATTTATTTAAGCTACTTCTTGCCCGCCATTCCTTAATAATTTAATGTATTTGTTTTTATCGCAAGGCAATTTAAATTCCTACAAATGATTACCTTTAATTTGCATAAACTCTTTTATGTGATATATGAGTATATAATATACTATATACATACTATGTACTTAAGTCCCTGCGGACATAAAACTTGTAAAACTTTGGCCACTTTATGGAGTGCAACATGCAATATATATCTAGAACTTTTTTTTTTATAATAAAAAATCAACAACTTAAATTGCAGGCTAATGCAGATAAAGCAAATAAACATAAAAAACAAGAAAGGGAAACAAGTTGTGAGTTGCAACGAAATTTGAATACCCTTTACTGGAAGCTTATGAAGCTTTAAAATTGTATCCCCAAAGCCTTTTAACGAATTAAAAGATTGGGTGATCTATCATTAGGTTAGGTTAGGTTACACTGGCCGGCCACAACGGAGTGCAGCCTAGCATAGACCTTTTGGTCCTTAGCTGTGCCAGATTCGAGGTTATTACGCAACGTTATGGTCAGTTAAAAATTTTACTTTTTTAGCGAAATTAAGTATCCGCCCAACTTGTAGCCTGGCCACCTATCATTG